>JAOVVO010000028.1:0-263168 GCA_028564675.1 Onchocerca lupi | reverse complement strand
TAATAATAATAATAATAATAATAATAATAATAATAATAATAATAATAATAATAATAATAATAATAATAATAATAATAATAATGATAAATAATAACAAACAGTAATAAATAATAATAAGTAATAATATTCGAATGCAACGTTGTGTCAAAATTTCAAAGCAATAGCGACTTTCCGATTTCCGAGATTTTGAATTAATATAGATAAGGCGCTTGTTTAGGAACTTTCGGATGTTTAAGATTTTGAACGAACACTGACATTTTTATTTAAATAGACTAGCTGGAACCGGACACGCGAAGCGTGGTTGGTCCCCATAGATTAGCTGGATTGGCCACGCAACGCGTGGCGAGTCCAGCTAGTATATATTAAAAAAAAATCTCACTCTACGATAAATTCATTATAAACAATGCATAAAATATCATTTTATTTTAACAATTCTTAGTTTTTTTAAAAATAATGATTATAAAGAGTTGGGCAAAGTAGGATATTCAGCCTCTAATCCAAAAATCGAAAGACTAAGGAATTCAGAAATCAGAAATGCTAACACTTAGAGAAGTTGAATTTGAACTGAATGCTTCTTTTTGATTCGATGAAGATTTTTTAGCATTAGATCGTGAACTGGCAGGGCCGTTATAATGATATACATCATTATCTGTACTGCAACCTTCGCAAAGCGACTGAGAAGAACTCTGAAAAACTCTTAGTACACCTATAAATAAGTTTGTCTGAAACAATAAAAAAAGCATAATGTCTCCATGTATTATTAGAGAAGTGAAGAAAAAAATTTTCCCAAAATTTGACAAAAAACGCTGTAAAGTTTTAATGGAAATGAATGAATCTTTCTTTTCATTCTTTTTTTCAAAATAAACAACACAAAGAAGTGTTGCAATTCATCTATCAACGTGCAAATGACATAAAAAATATATGTCAACTGAATTAAGAGTTCCAAACAATTCCAGAGTTTATCAATGCTTGATCAATAATGTATTGTATATCTACATGCTTAATCGGGTTCTGATTCTCCCGGTAGATAGTCGAAATTAATTGAAAGATTAAATTTCCTAGAAATTAACTTTGAATTAGTAAAATTAAGAAAACTGAAATTTATACTTAAACTCCAGTCAGAACAATTCGATGAACAGCAAGAAAAAAATGATATAAAGTATGACTTTAAGCACTCATGAAACTGAGATGAAGTGAATATAAGAAGGAAAAACATACATAACAGTTGACTGAATTGGAATACATTCGTCTGCCAGGTCTTCTTTTTGGAGAACCGAAAGCATCTGCAAGATGATCGCATGATTTGTTGATGTTGTTCTTGTTCTTCCGCAATGATTTATTGGAATTTATTTCCACTTCACAAATGTTAATATTTGGTGAATCATTGCTATTACGTTGCCGATTGCCATGAGAGTTCAAATTAGCATAATCTGAAAAATAACAAATTCAACACTGCCACCAACTGATATCGAATACCATTTTTTCGATATCAGTTGGGGCAGTGAATTCAGTTGGTGTAGTGAATTTAGGTAAATATTTTCGCAAACTATAATTTCCAAATCCCAAAATGAAAAGCACCGATATATTTATGACATAGATACTTGAGTCATTTTATGCACAATCATCAAATACAACTGCTAACAGCAGTATTTGAACACTATATATAGATGATTTAAGTATTCACAGAAGTATTGGTAATTTCTTTTTATCGCGGACAGACAGTATTATCAGAGATAGAACGATAAAAGCAAAACTGCTCACAAGAACAATGCTGTGATATAGAAGCATAAATTTCACATTTAGAATCGGAGAAACAATAAAGAACACTAACAAAAGTTTTTTTCATCTTTCAATGCTTAATAAACTGTGGTGTTGAAAATCTCACAATCTTAGGAAAAAACATGCAAATTTTAATAGACAAACTTTCTACCAACAATGCCCATATGTTGAATGGAAATTAATGGAATGGAAAGTAGTAGATTGATAAAGTAAATTGAGCAGACAATAAAAAAAAAAGAAAAAAAAATTGAAAGCTTCAAATTAAACTGCGTGAACAGCATAAGGCAAGTGAAATCTAGCATGATAAAAAAATGAAAATATTCTGAAATCTAGCTAAATTCACAATTTTGAATTCGAAAATTTAATAAGTTTTACCATTTCTCTTGAGAATATACCGCCGTTCATCGTCATCACACTCTTTCCATAATGTATCATTAATAAATTCTTGACCATGTGTTTGATTTCTCCTACTTTCTTTTTTTCCATCATTTTCTTTGCAATTTTTAGAATCTAGAAGATTTTTTTTTTTTCTATTTATCCTTGCGTTATAAAGTAATCTATTAAAATTAAAACTTTGTCTTAAGACGAAGATTCCGTTTTCGTGTTTTCCGTTTATTCATACCCAATTCCAGAGCAAGTTTCCACTCCACCGTTATTTGAATATAGTGATGAAATGCACAATCATTCTTACAAATGAATCCTTTCTCAATTAAAATTTCGCAGTGAAAATTATTTAACTGCGTAGCTTAAGATTTAATTTAATTTTTATTTTATCGGAACAAGTGAAAGAAGTAAGGCATATATAAGAAAAAAGATCATCCATAATCAATGAGTAACAAAAAAAGTTAAAGACAATATTTCCTGAATGAATTATTCTTAAGAATTTATTTCAAAGAATAAGTGAAAGTGAAAAGAATGCTCTTTCCAAACTATTTCTTTTTTCTTTTCTTTTTTTTTTTTTTTTTTTGAACGCTATTTTGAAAATCCACAATCAAGCAGAAGCGAGAAATTTATTAGCAAATTTGTCAGTTTAAAAAAAACTCATCTCATGACCGCTAATCGCTACTACGGAAGAAAAGATTATTTCGCTTACTTTCAATTTCATGGGAATTCTAGAAGGCTGAAACTTTAAAATTGGAAAAATCTACCTTTCACAATATTCATCGAGTTTGCTGGCTGTTTGTTATTTGCATTCTTTTCTCTCGCATCCATTTTTTTGCTAACAGCAGTAGTCCTTAGCATTCTAGGGCAATACAATTGCATGGTAGGGCGAACCTTACGTGTGCTATCACTTCGCACTGTTTTTGGCGAATCCTCCGACATTTGCCCATCAAGCAAATAGCAATAATAACTTTATAATCTTAAAACCATAGATATAAGACATTTTTATTAGTAACATGAAAAGTGAGCCTCAAACTTGAAAATACGACTTTTCAAGAATTTTGAAAATCCAGAAATTTTCAAAATTTGCCTCTCCGATCACTTACAGTATTGAAAACTGCCTTCTCTACGACATCATTATCATGGCTGACTTTTTTTTGACTTCGTGGCTACATTATTACTAATAATGACCATTACAAATCTTTCCAGATACATAATTAATATTTGATACATACAAATATTAAATTGGATAATACAGCTATGACTTCTGAAGTTTCATTTATATGAAAAGGAAATGATAGTAATGAATTTTTTATATGAAGAAACACAAATAATATACGTGCAAGTCAACATCATAAAATGAAATAATAATATTGTTAAGTAGAATTCATCATCTTCTTACGAACACTTGTCAATTTTTATAGCTTATATTTTGATGACTGGAAAAGCTTTAGGCTTTACAGGAAGATATTCGAATCATTTCTGTTAAACTCGGTATTACTATACAGGATAGGAGGATGAATGAATCGATTCTTGCTAAATATTAAACTTCCTATCTTTCTCATTATGAACCATTTATAGCACATCATTTCAGGCATCAAATATTTGCCAGCAAAAAGTAGCGATGAAGAACCAAAAAAAGAAGTAAAACCCAATCCAAAACACATTGCCAAAAAAACCAGACGACCACCAATCCCTCCAACGACTGACCAATCTCAGTAATTCAAGACCTTACATCACCAGAATAACCTCCTGTCTCTACTTCCACTCTGATTCTTTTCTTCACGGAAAATAAATGAAATTGTTAAATCCAGCCGAGATAGTGAGGATTTCTCCTGCTTTCATCTCGGTGTAACGTAAATAGATTGTATCATCAACAATCGGACAAGTGACAAGTGCTTATCGACGAATGTTCGTCTTTTTTTTTTTTTTTTTTTTTCATTAGAAATGAGATACAATGGCAAACTGAATATTCGGGGCATAAAGCTCGGTTGGATTAATAAATCTAGACCTAATCGTTGTAAAACCTAAGTTTTCTTATTTAAATAAATTTAATTATACCTTCGAACTAGATGAATCTAAATGGTCGGAAGCAGATTGGCGTATTTTGTGCCTGTTTAGATAAGGAGTACATAATGCAAGGGATAGTGACGACTTATGTATTTCCAACAAAGTTTCAGAACTTGGATTCCTCGTCAAAAAAATGAATTGTTTAGAATTGCCGAGTCCCTCCCTATTTTTAATCATTCATTGTTCCCTTCATTTATTTCTGTTATATTATGATTTCTTAAAATACAATTTCTTTAAGTGTTTCCCACACAATGAAGTGACATTGTAAGAGCATTTTCTCATCCGTTCGTTTGCGTTCCGAGAATAATATCGGAAGTGAAGGCGGAGAATAACACAGCTCGAGACACTAATATCGTTTATCCTTCCTTTGCATTATGTACTTTAGAATATTTTTTCCCAAAAGTAGTTAGCAAAAGAGCAGCCTCTGCTAATGTATACTGAATGAAATTTGTGTCGCCTCTGCTAATGTATACTGAATGAAATTTGTGTCGCCTCTGCTAATGTATACTCAATGAAATTTGTATCATTTGAAAAAAAAAATGGGGTTTCGGATTCTGTGAATTCATATGTAATTGGAATAAAAAAAGAACGATTTAATTTCGCATAAAATATCAAAATAAAATACATTCGTGACACATACATCTACCAACGATCGCCATCATCGCGATATTGATAAAAAAATTAGAATTCTAGGCCAAAACTATTTATGAGTGTCTGAACATTTCGAACATCATTCGAGCTCATCACTATTACTAACATCTTTTAATTACGGAGGTTTCTTTGTTCCTACTAAAAAAAGAAAGGTCTAAAACACTCATTACATTTTTTTATTGCTTGCTTTTTGCTGATAGCTCAGTTCCAGTAACATTTCTAATTCTAGTACCAACAACTTCTTCAATATCATGTGTGAAAGAAAAAAAAAATATCTGCGGATCCTTTACTTGTCATTTCGATTCCCTTCAAATTCATTCTGAAATAAATGGATATGAGTCTTGAGAAATGATAGTGATAGTGTCTTACTTGAGAAATCGATTTCATAAATCTACAAATCTGGTCGTGATGTGGAAATTTCTAGTATTCCAGTTACTGCTTATTGTGAGAGCAAAAAAGTAGATTAGTAATCCCAAAATTACGAGAATATCAGTATTTTGCAAATCAAACCTCCAAAAAGAGAAATTTCTCTTTCTTCCCATCTCTATTTGTCATTCTATAAAGAAGGCAACATTAATACCATTTAAATATGTTTCTAGTTTTAAAATCAGGAAGCATTATTTAATAATCAAATGATATCAGCAATAATTAAATTCATAAGGAAAATAAAATCAATATAAATATACATTTTTAAAGAATTTTGTATTATGATAGCATTTCAAAATCACATTTTAGAATTCATACAGAAACTATAAGAAAATTCGATATTTGCTATGAGAAAATATTGCACTTAGAAAATGCGCTAAATAGGTTCTCAAGCAGGAGAGGATTTGCTCCTATTCTTCTTGCTTCACTCTGTCCTCTCTACTCTTCTCCAACATGTTTTCTCAGAAAATTCACAGAAAGTTTTGCAACATTTAGAATTTGTTAATAAAGCGGGAGATTAAGACGAAATAGCAAAAAATGAAAAGAAAATTTCTCAAAAACGAGTAATATTAATATCGTACAATTGAAGAAAAAACGAATTTGGCAAAGTGTTTCAACCAGCAAACAGAAGATGAAAAAAAAAATCGGTTTCATCTAAGATTTTAAATTTTTAGATGGAAAAGTACTATTTTTAAATCAAAATTGAAAAAACGATAAAAACATCAGAAAACAAATTTCTCCAAGGCGATAATAGTTATAAATAAAAAGTTATTACAAGGTATTACTACAAAGACGTATGCAATCATGAATAGAAACAAAGCAGCTAAAACGAAAAAATCTCAAAAAAAATATTAACACGAAGCCAAATACAAACAAATTATGAATGACACAATAAGAGGGTTACATCTATTTTTTGAATAAAATCTCAGAAAATCAAATAATACAAAGATCTTTACTTTTTTCCGTCTCTATTATTATTATTTCTTTCTTTTCCTTTTCTTGCTTCTTCCTTTCCCGTATTGTTAAGTTTGCGTCTGCATGCCATTACTGTTGGCCTGATGAGCGTTAGAAAATAAAACAGATACAAAAAGCATACTAAGGAAGGTGAGTAGCAATAAAGAGAACCGGTCCGTATATTGTGGATACAGGAATACAAATGTCCATAGTATCATAAATTTCACTGAAACAAACAAGAATATTTTGAGCAATATTTTGCCAAAGAAAGCAACTGAATCCTAGATCTAATATTATTTCTGTTTTTACCATGAAAATTTGCTTTTTTAAAGTTAATCAAAAGATTGTAAAAAATCGGTATGCTCATGATAGCATTCTAGTCTCCATATATTTTTTTCTCTCCTTTTTATTAAGATCCCATCATCAGGAACTATAATATTTTGCAAAATATTTACTGCCCGCTCAGAAAACTAACAAATATCGAAATCCTTAATCTCTAGAATCTATCAAGCTTACCAATGAAAATGATTTGGACATATTGGCCTATGCGACCTCCTATCGCATTCTCATTTTGATTCCGTCCATTACCTGCTGTATCCAATGACGTGCCCGCTGTCATTTCTGGATTCGGTCCCATCACTGCATTATAGCCATAAAGAAAGGTCCGCAAGAAAGCGTTTTGTGTTCGTATTATTCTAGAAATGATTTTTAATTAATACTTCAACAAAGTGAGCAAAATCACAAAATAAGAGATTTAAAACTTAAATAAGATAGCCTGCGAAGAATTTAACTTCAAAATTCAAAAGCCAGAAACGATTGAAATTACTGGTTCAACTGAGTGATTTTCTATCTTACTCTTTCTAACAGCTTCTGCTTTACATATTTTAAGTTTCAAAATTACTTTCTTTGAGAATTGCTTTAAAGAAACTCAGTACCTTTCCTCACCAAACGCTTTCAGTTATTATAGCTTTATTTTTCTTGAAGAATTCCTCGAAATTTAGTGGAACAAAAAATGACACATACAACGAATCATTTTGACTGTCTTCTACAGAATGACCTCGAAATGTCTGAATAGTTCGATCTGATTCTTCTGCTGTATTGGCTGATACCGACTGCGATCCGGCTATGGCTGCAATAGCTGCTGCAGCTGTTCCATTGCTTCTGTCTAAAAATAACTTGATAAATTAGTCAATGAACTGATAAAATTCATCGAACTTTCAATTTGGTTTCGTTCTGCTATCTACAGCAGTTTCGCTGCACTCTTTCTCACATTTTTTAATTGTTCTTATTCTTCTAAATGAATTACTGAATCAAAACATATATAAATAAACAGAATTTAATTATTCATTCACTTTTTCTTATCATAAATTACTCATCATGTGCTCCAGTGAAAATCTGTAACATAAACAATGATGAAGATAACAAAATTTTTATTTGTATTCATGAATGAATGTTTGACAAAAAATCACGTAAAAAGTAGAACTTTAAGTGGAGATATTTATGTTTCAGCAATTTGCATTTTATGAAGTTCCCGAATACCTTTAAAAATTCAATTTTAATTGTTTTTACGAATACTGCATTTCTGAATAATATTAAATCCAATATGCAACATTGAAATATGCTGAAAATAAGCAAATTCTTCAATGTTTCAAGCAGTCTCTGAATTCTGCCGTACATATATGAATTAAAGAAACGTGTTATTTTTAATCTTCGCAAGACAAATCAAAAGAAATTCGCATACCAGAAGATTCATGTGACAATACAGTATTATTCGATGTGTTCGGTGTTGACGAAGGTTGTGCGTAAGGTGTAGAACTGACATGGCAATGTACAACGCACTGATCATGTAAGCCATAACTTAATAATGATCGTGTATCATCTCGTAATAACTGTCCACGATAAATCAGCCGCACTATTTTTCCGGCAAGTATTGATTCCCAGAAATAACGCCTAAAATTATCAAAAAAGATCATTAAATCTCAAAAATCCTTAACAACTCGCTGAACATCAGAATTTTGAATAATTTAACACTAATTTTTCACCAGTTACCAAAAGCATTGGCACCGTCGTAAATTCCAGTCTAATTGATAATATGCGAGTGCGACTGCGTTCTACTATATCTCATTCTGAAGTGCTCCGATTGCATTGCGTTTAAAATATAAGAAACCTTTCTAAACGCGAAAAATTCTGATCAATTTATAACTGAGCTTCTTCATATAGCATTCTCAGTATTATTTTGGAATTTAGATTCTCTAACAAAAAAGCATACTGTGTAATCAAATAGACATAGACACAAAAAATTTCACTGTCAGCAATCCGAAAATCATTAATAATCCGAAAAATTAATGAAAAGACAAAATTCAAAAAACTAAGCAGAACCTCTTAAACTGTCCCACAGTAGATTCCAATGCTGTATAAGCAATAACCTGAGAGTCATCCAGAAATTTTAATTTTACATTAGATAATTGATGACCAGTGCTATTCCCTTCCATTCCTGTAGTGGATTGACAAACTGAATCCGAAATTTTTGACTTCCCATTGGCGGCATTCGAGCACTCAGCTGAAATCATTGAAAATTTAATTTTCCTTCATATTTTATTTTTTCTGAAAATTCATTGCTCATCCAAATTTTCTTCTCCAATTTTATTAATTTTCGAAGGAAAATTTCAAAGAGATTTTATTTTTACTTATAGAATCTTTCGATGAAGCTATTTCAAAGCAAATCTTTTATAAATTCATTTTGTTCAAAGTATGTCTGCATGATGATTAAAGTTATCAAACTAAAGGGAAATTTCAATCATGTCATCAGAAAACTATTTTTCATCTTCAACTTACCAACTGATTTACCTATGGATTACATCTTGGGAACTTACCGGTAACAACAGAGGATACTTCATGCTCTGTGTTAATTAGAGAATTCTTCCTATTTCCAACCTGAATTAGGAAATATTTCATACTGATCGCATTATTTTTTCGGTATGATAATTGAATGAAGAAAAAAAATTTAGATCATCAAAATCGAATCAAAAGCTATTGTGAACTTGAGTCTCTTGAAAAACCTTTCAAATATATAATAGAATTCAGATCAACTAAGCATATTGCGATAATGATTCCATAACTAATGGAATAGGAAAACATACACAGAAATCTATCCTATATTTAATTTATCTTTTAGCTAACTAGCAACTTGCTTGTGTAAATTTAATTAGCTAATAAGAAAATGGTGTCTTACTGACTTGCTGGAAACTTTTGAGATATGCATTATACTTCAACATAATATAATCGGTGCATCTTTTACTGTCTCAGCAAAATTTAGGAAGAGCAAAGCTTTTGTAGAATAAATATTTGAACTTACTGAAATTGAAGCAGGAAAATTTGCACTTTGTTGCCAATTATTAGTTTCTGTCCCAACACAAGTTGTATGGAGTAAATTTTCTGTGCCTTCTGTTAAACTAACTGCCTAAAAATACCAGTTACTCAAAAATCAAATATAAGAACATTTATCGCATAATATTGCAAATAATACTTTCAAACAGATCTATTAACAACCTTTTTTTACTCCATCCCATGAGTTTTTACGCGTAAAAAGCTTGATTTTTTTATGAAGAAAATGTACCTTTTCAAATACTTTTTTTTTTTTTTTTTCATAGAGTCTATTTATTTCTGTCTCAATTATTACAGAGTTCAAACCAATTGGTTTCGATTGGTTTGAATCGAAATTCATTTATAAAATGAATAAACTGAGACCTAATTGCCGACTCTCCTTTTAAAGCGTAGTATTTGAAAAATATAAAAGCAAATAGGATAATAAAATTAAACCTGACTTGCATACACATCAAACTAAAATTATGCTGGTGTCGAACCGCAGAAATTGAATATAAGTATAAATTCAAAAAAAAAAAAAAAAAAATTGGATCTGACAGATAATAAAAACCTGTTCTGCTTGCGACATTTCTTGTGCATGTAGCAAAGCGTTCTCATTTCTGGAAAAAATAGAGGAATTGTCTACAATTAGAGTAATGAAATTTTTCGAAAGAATCCCCAATACAATATCAGAAATAGGATTCATGAATGAACAGTCTGGTAAGTTCTTACATCTCTAACTTTATATAATTAAGTCTCATTCACCAAAAATTTAACATAACAATTATGATATCCTTACTGTAAACAACTCATATACTTACAAGATACAAGCAATAATCAAAGAAATTATAAAATTACAGCTAACATTTGTCCTTGTGTCATTTCTATTGCTTGATGCGATCCTGCTTCCTGAGAAGTGTTATTTTGTTCCACAACACTTCCGTCCATTAAAGCTTCAAGTGCTTGTTCCGTGGCTGCAGCAAAAGGTCGCCCTTCTGGACGATCTCGAAATAAGTTGACTTCTTGATTATTCACTTGCAATACCTAAGTTCATAGGAAAAAATTATTTTTTGCAAAAAGTTTATTTCTGGAATATAAGATATGACCATTATTAACAGTAAAAAAAAAATAATACAACTCGTCCAGTTGCTGGATTGACATTTTAATTACACAGCAATTCTGCAATCAAAGTTTGAAAGATGTTTATTATTATCCCTCATTAAAAAATCCCCAGATGTTCTAGCGAAAAAAAAAATTAGAATGATATAAATCACCTGAACGATTCTTCTGTTGGGATGAATTTGCATTTGAACAAGCCATACATAATAATCAACAGGCGGTATACCAGTACTGATCCAAGCTAATGATATCAACACAATGAGAATTACTGCTATCAGAAGCCAAATGATCTAAAAGGATTTCGTTTATAAAATAACTAACAATCTATTATTTTTCCTCAAATCTTGGTATTGTAATCAAAAGTTTTAGATATCAATTATTTTTTTGCCAATGTAATTGCAAATAGTGCAGTTTAATTAGTTACTTCAAAATGATTCCTTATACAAAAAAAAAAAAAAAATAATAGAGATGATTTTTTTTTTTTTTTTTAATAATAGAGATGATAGAGATGATAGAGATAATAGAGATGATTTTTTTTTTTATGATTCCTTATACAAAATATTGCTAACAGCAATCAAGACAACCTGAATGGTACTTAATTATGAGATCAGAATTAATCAAACCTCATCGCCGATGCCTTCAATCAAGCCAGCCATGTGACAAGTGTACTATAAGACGAGCTGAAACATGACAGCAATATCCTGAAACGTAAATTAGAGCATTCTTCATCAAATCATACTTCCACTAAACTCTGAACACCGAACACTCCAACTCACTGATCGTTCCTCAAGTACCAACATTTCTTGAGGTCCCGTTAAAACTTGACGATCCCATCGTGTTGCGAGAGATAGTGAAGTAGAAATTGGTACTTACATAAAGCGTGACAAAAGAAGGGAATAAAACGAGTAACTCAAAGAGAATATTGCAAATTATCGGAGAGAGAAAGGAGTAGCCAAATTTAAATTCATGTTGCTCAACTCATATCCTGAGCAGTTCATTTTATTTTAATGAAACTTAGTCAACGTAGAAATGCTTGTTTAATATATTACTGTTGCAATGAGCATTCAGAAGAGAGCGATCAATATTGCTTGCATCCTATTCTCTTCCCATACCAAAATATTAATGGTCGAATTCTCATATCTTCATGATTTCCATTGGTTTGATAAAAATTTATTATCAAGTATTTAAGAGATGAATTGAAGCATTCAAAAGTCATTTTACTACAAGTTCAAGTACGTGGTGGTTTTTCTGTGAAACAATTTTACATTCTCGTTATGAGAGCACATCATGTGCTTCTTTGTTTAAGAATTCTAATGGTAGTAAGTTATTTTGCTAGAAATTCAGATTAATGCGATCCTGTTGTTGTCATATACCGCAAGTGAAGATATTTTACCTTCCTGTCACAATTAATTAGTTTAATCTTCTATTCCTTATAGCTTGAAAAGTCCTGGAAAATCTTCTGTATGCTTTTCATCTCAACTTCTCGTTGAAATCACAAACTTGCAGTTACTATGCATTTGGATATTAGTTTGTGGAGCAATTATGGCATCACATTATTCATACGACAGTCGTGAAACGTTAATCGTTGCTATAATATTGGATGCATTATTGATGGTTTTTTGCATTTTCTTGATTATCGATGTCTTGAAAAAATATTATCTACAATTTCCAATGGTATTCTATGTTTATTTATTTGCAAAAACTTTTGAAAAACATATAGAAAGTTTAAAAAAAAAATTGTGTAAAATGATACATGTAATTTACATGCTAGTTTACTGAATACAATAGTATGATTTTGCATATTAACTTCAGCGAGTTGCAATTAGTATAATTCGGAAAATCCAAACAAAGATATGTGACAAAGTAAAATCAAAATCCAATCTGTATGTAACTATTGCTGGAAAACTTTTTGAATCACGAGCATTGCACTGGGCTAATATTTTCTATGATATTGTCCTATCATTTCATTGAATACTTAAAAGATAACTGCAGAAGTTGCCAAAAATTGATTGATTGATTCACTTCGAAGCATTTATCTGTTGTAGCTTGGAAAAAACTTCAGCCTTTCGATTTTTGAAATTGTTGAGCATCAGATTCAACAGAATGATGAGATTTCTAAACCCCATTTCAGCCTCAAAATTCACTTCCTAGTTGTGATTTTTCAATAAAATTGGAATGGATTGTCTCATTTACTTTAGCTGAAGACGCTAGTTAAATCGGTGTGCTCCGACATTTTGGCAATAATCGCAATTAGTTTTGTGCCAAGTAATGAGTACTGTTGAAAATGGCAATGGACATTACTGAAATCTTTCTTTCTTTGTCCTCAATTCGCCATATCCGTGTTTTTTCATCAGCTAATCATTTATTTTAAGTATTTGATTCATAGAACAATTTTCATTTCAATGTTATAATCAAGTTCTTAATGATCACAGAACAATTTTGATCTGTTAAGAAATGGTAGTTCTCCCGACTTATCAAGTATTCATTTCAGCTAACATATACAACACTTATCGCTATAGTTGTTGCCGGAATTGTTGCATGGATGATCACTGCATCGGCAACAGTTGATATATTGGCCACTCTAACTATTGTGAGTTTCTAATTTCATAGAGATTTAATTATGAGAGGAAGAAAGATCCAAAGTTTCTCCTTCCTTCTTTTTGGGACTAAGAAATATCATGGATAAGCAACCAGTTCTGGTTTCTTTTTGCTTCCTTCGAAAAACCGCGATCTAGGTCATTTTTTTGAGCATATTTTGGTTTATTGCAAGCATCATTACGAATTGTTGGCCAAATAAAATTTGTTAATGCAAGTCAAAATTTAAAGGAAAATCTCTAAAAAATTTATTTTTCAGGGCAATGCATGGCACACAGTAACGTGTCTTATGATGGATTCAATGACGCAGCAATATGCAGCGGATTCAGGTCAAGTTTTCTATACTCAAACATCATCAACACCAACACCTACTGCAAGCTCAGTAGCACAAAACAATCGACATGTTGATACTAATGATGAATAGCGATTCTCCCTGATCTCATTCTTTGCTCACAAAAACAATTCCGAATGCTTCCATAGAAAAAACACAAAATTGTAACACTTCGTTGTTTGTTTATTCGGTTGCACGAAGTATACATTTCAAGTTATATTTTTTTCCGTCATCCTAACCCCTTTGTCTTTATTGAACACATGAATTTGCACCTCTCTAAATTAATTTGCGTACCACATTATCCAAATATTAGAAATACTACATTCTAAATAATTTTCTTTCTACTCAAAAGATTGGAATAACAAATAAGTTTGTTTACAAATAAAAATCTTGAATAGATGAATGAACAGAAAATAGGATTCGGTTTCTTGGACAAAAAGAAAATAATAAATTTGCAGAGCAAGTAAATGAATACAATAGAAAAGAATTTGCTGGTCTGATAAGCAAACAAATTTTGTCCATTCACTATCAGATTAAAAAAACTTTTTCCAAAATAAGTTATTTACAGAATATGAATTTGATTTGTTCCATTGCTATAACATATGTGCAATCTATATTATTTTCGTCCTTTCAAGAAATTAAATTTGAAATTATAAAGTTTTTCGAATTTTCCATCAATCAAACAGATATCATTTGATTTTCTGAAACAATAATATTTCGGAGCCACTGAGAATGCCCATCTTGCCAGCATGAACAATATTATTCACTGTACCAGCCAAAAATATTCGTTTAAAACGAAGAAATCCTTTAGGCATGATATGAAATGCTTCTGCAATCGAAATTATCCAATCAACGAGCGAGGAACTGCAAATTTTAGATATTAAATCTTTCTCTTTGTGAATTTTACAATGTTTGAAAACAAAAATTTGAAAAAAATAGGAATAGTGAGTAATCAATGCTCCATTTTTTTTTTTTTTTTTCATTTCCTATATTGAATCGTCGTGATATTAATATGAATGGACACTGAATACGCCCAATCGAGAGACTAACAGAAGATTTGACCATCCTTGATCGTCATTGATTTCTACAGTAATAAATGTTTATTTATTCTGATTAAGTTTTAAATCATTATAAGATAAACAAACTAGACTTATTATAAATCCAGAAAGGGAAAAAATTAATGCTCTTATCACTATTTAAATTTAATAGTCTAGCTGACAGCAATGTCAAATAATATAGGTAGATTATAAGTAAGAAATACAATTAGATTGAATATACTGAAATAAGATATGAATTACCGTGATCTTTTTATTTAAAAAACTGTGTTTTACTGAAAGCGATATAAAGTTTTGTCTACCTGAGAAGATATTGTTTCATTTACTCTAACATCACTGTTATTTAAGATATCTAAGATGACAATGATGTTAGAGTAAATGAATGTCAAGGAAATTTGACAAATAAACTTATTCCAAAAAAGACCTTTTTTTGCTCAACATTGCATGCTTTCAGAAATTTAAATGTAAATTTCAAAGCCTTTATCTATGAAGCAAACTAAATGGTGATGAGATAGATTTTTCATTCAAACAAAATTAGTTTCAATAAAATTTCATCACGGAGAAATTTGGAACTGAGACCAACCTAATAAGCCACATGAACAAAGAAGAGTGGGAAAAGCAAAAGTAATAAGGATTTCCAGTTTCTCGATCAAGATCGGTACTTTCTATCAGTTCCAAACCATAAATTTTTGCCATACTAATCATTTCTTCTCTGAAATTGTAGATTTCAAGAGGATTGATTCAAAGACTGATAAAACTGTATATTGAAATGCTTCATAATTTTGATTCTAACTTCCCTTAAAAACAACAGCTGGCATATTTTAATAAATTAGTTGAATATCTGAATCTAGACAGAAATATATTCTGTTATTAGAAATAGAAAATGGATTAACAACTTGAAAAAAAAAAGAAACTGTTAATAGATATAAATGAAATCAATTAACCTCTAAAATGTATGTTAAAAAAAGCTTACTTTGTGTGTAAGGGAGGCATTCCGCAAGCATACTCTAAATTCTTAATAATTGTTCTATGTTTCTCTGAAGACGACTGATATTTATCGGTTTTTAACAAATCATAGACAAGGAAAAGTCCCCCCGGACGTAAAATCCGATTCACTTCTTGTAGTCCTGGCTTCAAATCTTCCAAATATTTCAGTGCATAAACCTGAAAAAATGGATTGAAACTTAGACTGCACTTTCTCTAGCAGTAAATTTCTTTAGGATGAAACAACAATTGACTGATGAACAGTGTGACAAAATTTCTAACAGAGAAAAACAAAACTGAGAAAATCTGATGTGATCACTTGATGATTCTGTGGTATGCCCAATGTATGCTAATATAGCTGTTTAAGGACCAATTGTTAGAAATCAATCTTTAGTGTAAATTTTTAATATTTCTGATTGCAGATCATTTAATTTTGTGACCTTGAGTTAATTTTAAAGTTTTGAAAATCTTTTTAAGATTTTTTTGTCTTTAGCTTCTTTGCTGAAATAATTTAAGTTTTAAAATTAGATGTTTGGGGCGTTTGGATTGTTTTCAGTTTTTTAAAGATTTAATATATGTTAAGTATTGTTTGTTGTCGACAAATAGGATTTGGTCTTTCTTGGTGCGTCATTTAGTTTATTTTGGAATTTTTTATTTACTATAAAAATGTTTGCTGGACTTCCATTATTATTTAACTATCTGACAGTAAATCATCCGATATATCATATTGTACAAAGATTTTGAGATTTTTATAAAAATATAAATATTCAGAATTTGAAATATAGTTGCCTGAGCAAAAACAATGTGCGCCTTCCTATTACAACTAATAAAATGCCCCTGATTAAGCTTACCGCATATGCACAATCATAATGATTGTCCATCAATGGCAGGTAGGAAAAATCACCCTGCACAATGCTGCAGTTCTCGAAACCTTGATTCTGGAAGCGTTCGTTCCCAATTATGACCTCATTTCCTGCTATTGTTACACCAGTTAAATTAGCTCCAGTAAACGCTAAATCGTGCATAATACCACCTATACCACATCCGATATCTACACATCTTTTATCTAAAATTAAACTTTACGATTCAATAAATAAGTAACAAATTACTGAAGCCAAATTATTGCCAAATATTCTTGCAAAATTGTTTACATGTATGCGGTACCTTCGGTAAGCTGCAAGCAGTGACCAATTCGTTCATGAAGCTCTTTCAATGTATCTTCCAATGTCTGTTGCTTATGTCGAGGTGGTGCAAAATGAAAATTTCCATTAAAGTATTCATCGATAACGGTGGACATGACAGAGTAATAGTGCATTGTAACCATTGAATAGTCCGATTTTGTCTTTGCCTCTCTGTACAATCGATCATGTTCTTCAGCAAATGTTTTCTGAATTTAAAAGTCATCTTAAATTCGGACAATGTTAAAATAGACAAGGTTAAAATTTTTGAAAGAATATTGGAGTATTTCAAAATCAAAAAATTTCAGAGTTTTACGCTTAAAACTGATCGTTCAAACTCAAAATCTCTTCATTTTGTCTTCCTTAATTCAGTTATTCGAACATTGTTGGCTTTGTCCCAAATACATGACAGTTTTGTCGGTGGTGAAAGCATGCAAAGATAGATATCAGTTCTTACTCGTTAAACAGATAATTTAAATTAACTTTATCTTATTAACAGAACGAATTTTAAAAATACAATTACATTATGCAAATAATAAATGGATAATCCATGAGGAAGAAACTATACAACAACAACAAAAAAAAAATCATTTGAAATATTTAAGACTTTAGACCTTCATGATACATTTTATTAAGCATCAAAAACATATACTTTATGACTGAATAGATGATTGGAAAGATATAAAGTGATAGCATGATATATTGTGCATTCGACAACACAAATTTGTCGAGTCCTTCATTTTGGATCAAGCCCTCCCTCCTTCAATTATAGGCATAACACTTGATAGAACAATACTCCTATGCGTCATACAAACGTAAATGTAGAAGCTCCAAATCACCCTAATTTAATTATCAAATATTCGTATCTGCCCAGTATCAGAAACCCATCTGAAAAAATTCCTTCAAAACGGTGAGAACAAGCTGCACAAATTGAGGAGCATAGAATTATTACCAAATTTTTCATTTCTACAATAAAAGGATATTATCCATTTATTGATTCCTTGAAACACTACTAGCTAATTTCATGACCTTCCTGATCGTCTCAGAGATGAGAGATCATGAATTTCTTTGATTGTTTGGATTTGCATATGAAATTATTTACATGCTCAACCACTAATAACTTGAGATTTTTTCACATTCAAGATATGAACTTCGACAATTTTTCTGAATTATCATGAAGTCAAGGAATGAAAGCACAATTGTGCACTTTTTGTGAAGAAACGCTTAGTAATGAGATATTTGTAGACTTTAACTGGTTGATATTCTCTTTTTCTTTCATCTTCACTCGAAACTATTTAGTAACAATTAATAACAGTTAGAAATTCCCAACACAAGACAGAATGCAATGAGATGAAGGAATTTCTAAATCCACATAAGATCTTGAAGAGATAATTAATCCTTTGTTTCTTCTGCATTTTTAAAGAAACTATGGAAGTGCCTTATTTGACAGAAAAAAGTAAGTTACCAAATTTTCCTGTCGAAAATGTCGTAGTAATTTGAAAAACTTCGATGTTAAATCAATCGACATGATGAGCACAATGTTACGCCGCGGAATGATAGTTTTCTAGCAATTAAAGAGACTACGCAGAGTGATTATGAAAAGTTGGCATCGATATGGTAATACTGTCATCATTGTAACATTCTACTTCTCACTGTGTAAAAATGGTACTACTGTCATCATTGTAACATTCTACTCCTTCTCACTATGCAAAAATAAGGACAAAACTGTAAGGCAATTTTGTCCTTATTTTTACATAGTGATAAGATATTTACGTCACAATTGTAAAATTTCTTGTACCCTGTTTGTGTAAATACTACACTGTGACATAAATATCTTCTACAAAAAAGCAAAAAAAGAAAATGCGAGAAAGTCATACTTCAATTAGCTTCTTACTATTTGCCAATGTCCAAGAAACACTTAAATGAACTTGGATGCATGGATTGTTCGATGGAATTTTTCTAAATAGGAAGAATTATTTCAGGATGACATTGAAGGATATGAAGTATTGACTTTTTTAAGCAGTCGACGGCAAGACTGAAACAAAAATGAAATGTTCTACCAATATGTGTATACTAGAGTGATTGTGATAGAAATCAATCTCCATTTTTCACAAACTGAAATATTGGATTTCCTTTCTTATATTTTAATCTGCAAATTACTGAAATCTGATTCGGATGAATATACATTCCTGAGCATAACACAAAAATATTTTTCCTAGTAGCTGGTAAATTTGATCATTTTTCTTTAATTGTGCGCGTTGGAAAGAGGTAAACGAAGGATCAATGTTTTGGTGAGTGCAGCAGCACGGACGCTACTGTAGCCCTGAAAAAAATTTTTTATTTGCATATAATTATAAAATGACAATTTAGTATACTGTGAAAGAAATAGCAGGCCGATATTTGAACATTCCAATTTCTCTTCTGAATTACATAACTTCCTCAAAAATCCCTATTTGCAAAAATTATTAATCAAATACCAATTGTAAAACTATCTTTTATGTGAAAGTCCATTCTAGCATTAAGAAACAGAATATAAGGAAGAAACACAAATGTTTCTGGAAGATATGTTGACAAGATAGATTGAATAGAAAATAAGATAAATAAATATTAATCCTTAAAAATAAATGTGACAGGAACTTTTTCTTATTTAACTAATTCTTTTTAAGAGAAAAGAGAAATTTACAAATTAAATTTCTCTACCTGCCACATGCGACTAGCGCGACTTTGTCCATGCTGATAATCGGCAATACCACGGATCAGCGCCCAACTATCAATTCGTGAGCCATTTATGGCAGCAATAACAGAATCGAAGCCAGCATCAACCGCACGCAAATTGTGATTTGTGGCAAATTTGTCACGAAATTGAGCCGTAGCACTGCTTGTATCTTCACCAACCTCAAATATATTAAGGATTCATTAGCAACTTTTCTTCTATCTCGTATTTTATTTTAAACCACTGTCTTTATTATTCTGGCTCTTTCCTCTTTCCAGACATTACGTTTAAAAAAGAAAAAGAGAATAATAAACACCTTCGAGATGAATACGCCTTCCAATTGGAGCTTCGAATTGGGTTATAAAATAAACTCACGACTGAATCATCAATAAAATGTAAGATCTCATTTTTTAATGGAACTGAGGACCGAAAACATGTATGTTGAAATACAGAACAAAAAAACAAGAAATTTTGGTGAAGTAATAGTAATACCTGACCGATTTAAAGAAAATATTCAAAAAAAAAAATTAAAAGGAAATTTTTAAAATTCACCTGCTCTTCATTAGCAAATGTTTGCTTTCTATAAGAAACCATTGCTCCGATAGAACCAACATGAACTACCGAAATGATTCGCTCTGAATTGGGATGTGGAATAACAACTACTTGTCCACCACCTAGAACAAAAATGAATTCATCCAAATCTTATTTAGTGGTCAGGCATATGACCAGTATGATTTTATTTCTGCAATCAACAAAATCTAAAATTCTCCTCTTTCAAAAATTATGTGCAATGTTCATTTCGATTTGAAATCAAATTAATTAGGTTTTTTTCGTATCTTAACTCACCAACAGGCACAGCCAATAGATCGGCTTGTGGAGGTGGTCTTGAAAAACTCATATCACCATTAGCAGCATCCAAATGATCAATGGTTGCTTTGGTTATTGAATCCCATTCAGCTATCATTTTGTCGTCCCTGAAAAATAACGGGAATGATGGATTAATTTCGACTTATCTCACTAATTACAAATATTTTTCACTTTTTCATAGCTTATCCGATTATTGTCTTACTCGTTGCTTTATCGAAATTCATTCATTATCATTTTTTCTTTAAACATTCATCAAAACTGAAAGCAAACCTTACATATTTTTAGCGATATGAGTAATTATTGCATCTTGAGGATTCCAGTTTCGAACTAAGAAGCCATTCACGTGTTCTGTGGCTCTATCAACAGTGTAGGCGTGTGCAAACACATAAGAATTAGGATCCGGACCGCTGACAACAACGTCACCAAGACGCACGTGCCGCGAAGCATCCGTATAATGAGCTACACCGCCACCAACACCAACGATAAATACATGCTCAACATGTTGAAAATTACCCAAAAGACGGGTTGTGATAGAACCGGCAGATGTTGTTGCTTCACGACTATCACCTGCAGATCATTAGTATCAAATCTATATAAAGGATTAAATTTTAGTGCTCATAAAGGATCTAGACTATCATACAACATCCTATCTGCAATACTTTACGTAAGCAAGAAGGTCAATGAAAGATTAGATTTAGACTCTAAATAACTGACAATTTTTGAAGGATCTACCGTAAACAAGGAACGAAACTCTTCATCACAATGGCTATTTATGCCTTACTTATTACTGCTTTAATGTTTTTCGGACCGTCAAGAATTGACAAGTTCCTGAAACTTTTAGCTATTGTTATTTCTTTTGCTGGACTGATGGCGCCTTTTAAAATCTAAGTCTTTGAAATTCCTCCCTCTATCGGAAAAGGCTAAATATGATAAATTATTAAAAACGCAGAAACTGATACAGAATAAATTGTACACACCAATAACTGCTAATTTCGTAGCAACAACTTGATGTTTTCCGATCCATCCAAGAGTATAAATATTGGAGTCCCCACCGGAGCGGTAGCGATGAACTGTCGTACTATTACTAATAATCGCATCAATGCTCTGTTTCTCAACAAACAAGCATGTCAAGATAGCGACAGTGGGATGATCACGTTGACCGAAGCTAGCTGGAGCTCGAGACATATCAACTGCAAGAATAAAAGAAGAGAACAAATTTAAAAGTTTATTCGTAGTGACCCGATCCTTTAAGTGCAAAACGACATATAACATATCCAAAATCAGAACTGACAATGTTTGATGATCGCATAATCAACGAAGCGATTTTGTTTTATTCTTGGAAAGTTTCCTTTCCATCTTGGAAAAAAAAAAGATTTCTTTCTTTTTTTTTGAATTATTAGCTAATGAAAATGATGCAAAGTCTGGAAAATTAATGCTGTAAAAAGCTTACTGCTATCAACAGCGCTCACACGAATCCACTCATTCTGCAATTTTTGTACAACACCAAGTGCTTCTAGTTCATTGAGAAATCCATTAACTTCTTTGCTTGTACAACGTAAAGACCTAAAATTTTAAAACATGATTAATAAATTTACTAATTTATTTGTGAATCAATGAACAGTATGTGAAATATATAGTACACAGAGAAAATTTTATCAAAAATGATGTTAATTTTTGGCTTCTTTTTCTTGAAAAACACATAAGTAATCCTAAATTTGTAACTTAAGAGAAATTCGCTATGAATGAAATGATTTAGAAAAGATTCTGAGAATTTAATTACTACACTTTCAAAAATGTCAATCAGAACTTACTCCGCAATAATATCCACAGATAAACCATTTGGATATGCATGTTCCAAAACTTCTTGCACATGAGCAATAGTAACATTCTCAACTTCAGAACCAGAATCTGTGGAGAAATTCAATAAAATAATTAACAGAATGATTGATTTTGCCTAACATGAATCTGCCGATCGACCGAATAATTTATTACTTCTCAATCGAAGTTCAAAAATATTCTAAACAAAAAAATCTCAACTCTAAACAAAAAAAAAAAAAAATATTAACAAATATTTACCGCTACTTTGTTAATAATGGCCAAGTAGAAAATATTCAAATTTTTTACTTCATCTCCAAATTACCTCGTCTAGAATACACTGATAACTTATGAAACCTACCATACTGTTTAGGATCAGGCATCTGATATGTTTCATTTTCTTTCGCAAACTGCATGTCAATTTCGATTTCTCGTAATGCACCATAATTGCTTTGCATAAGCTTTAAAATTCGCTTCAGAAATGTTACATAATCTGAAATCTACTTTGCTACAACTTATTTTCAAACTTTTCCTTGAAGTTAACCCAACAAAAACACTTTTACGTGGACTCAAATTATTAAATGATAGATACTTAACTGAAGATTATCTCTAAATTTTAGTAATAATACTGTCTTCGGATAAGGCTAAAACTAATAGTATGTATTTAAAATTATTTAGTGTTATATTTCAATTCTTCTTTTAAAAACAAAATCACCTCTTGGAAAAACGCTAACAAGATCTCGGAAGAATTGTTGAGCTGTGGCATGCTTATCAGCATTTTCTATATCTTCGAAAAACCGAAAACGAAAACAACGGTTTTCCTGAAAAGGAGATTTGTTCCATTTTGCAAAATCGACTGTGTTGATTGGAAATATAATTAGAATACTAAAACTTCCATACAATAAGGTGTACTTTTTATTGCATTATGGCTTTTTTAAATATCTGAAGCAGAGGATAAAATCCTCTGCTAAAGTTTAAAAAACTAAATAAATAAAAGAAAGCATGCATATAAAGAAGTAAATGAAAAAATGAACAAAAAACGCTTGCTATTTAGAACCAGTGATTAAATATTATCCGACAGTAATGATCATTTGTAACACATGAAACTTAACCTGCTTCTTCATATCCCCATTTCGTAGCCAAACGGAAAAGCTGAGCATCACATCACATTTTAAATCTAAAATATAAATAATTAAGTCATCTGATGATTCAATGGTCTCTCTCACACATTACGCATAAAATAAGGAACAAAAAACCATAACAAACTTGGTTCTCCATTGATAAGCTTATTGATAACAATACCAGTATGTTCTCCACCTGCAACATGCAATATACGATTGTATTCAACATCAATGTTCCTGAAAAAACATATCTGGAAAATTTCTTCATGTAGTGAGGAGGGTGAAATAAATCAATCATAAACATAAGAATAAATCAATCTGTAAAAGTTCGGTGACAATGCAGTGGAAAGTATAGTTTTTCAGACAACAAATTTGAAACAAATAAGTGGGCATTTCAACATTTTTCCTTTTTTTTTTTTTTTTTTTACACTTTTACCGTTTCCAACGTTCGACATTATGAAAACTTGATTTAAAATAGCTATATAAAAACGGTTTAAATAATACCAAAAAAAATTCAGGCTTAAAAATCAATACGTGAAACCAATAAATAATTAAAAATCATTAAAAAGATGCAACAAATTTTCCTATTTTTGAAGAACATTAAAAACACACATCTTCCAGTTCTTACTCACTCCATTTTTCTTATTCAAGTGATGAGAAAATCTGCTAATCTTTTTTTCCAAGCTTAGAAGTCTTTTCCACTAATGATTCAATAGAACAGTGTTGTTCCAACTTCATTACAGGAAAAAGGGAACAATTTTTATTTCTGCAATTTCGAAGACAGACCTCCTCATTTTTTGCTTTCGGAAACAGCAAAAGTGAAAACGAAATTTTAAAATCTTGCTGTTTTTTTCTTTCAAAAATTCAAATAAAAAGTGAACAATAAATATTGTTGGCAGTCTCTTGAAGCTTGCTCAAACTTGATTTACATACCAAGTTGATCTCTCGCTCGTCTAATCAGATCAAGGGCTCTTCATTGAAATCTTTCCTGTTATTTTGTCTATCTTTTTTTTTTAAACTGCTCCATATTATCTTTTTTTCAGCGCAAATGTGAGAGCACTTACCGTGAAATAAGCACTACATTATGCTCCGGACTTTGTATAAGTGGTGAAAGTACCACAAGTCCACCAGAATGGGATATTTTCGTTGCTACCATTTTAGAGGTAATCACCACCGTGAACCAAAAAAGCTTTTCTCACTTGCTGTGACACTTCCGGAAAGCAATCTGAAAATTGGTAGAAAAGATCATTTTATCGCCGCAGTTTCGACTTCTCCATGCCACTGAATTGCGTTTAGGCATAGATGAAATTGTCCAATCATTCTGCATCTAAACCTGGAAATAATATGAATCCTAGAAATAGAATTCTCATAGTATATGTCGCCATCTCAGATATCAAATATACTAAAACTGTATGAAATATTGCATGTGACATTAAATAGCATCAGAATTCACTCAGAGAAGTAGTGACATTATAAGCAAAAGACGACGAATCAAATCGAATAAACGTATTTTCCCTCTCTTTTTTTCAAGAAATCTCGATATTCGCAGGTCTTGGGTGTTGTTGAGAGTTTTCTAGAACTCTGAAATGGATCAAGACCATCCTTAATTTCTCAGCGAAAATTTAAATTCGAATGGGATTTCATAACCAACTCCATTACCTTCTGAAATTGGTCGGATTGCTAATACAAACAAGAGTGATATATAGGATTAACTACCAATTGATTCATTAATATCATAAATTTCAAGCAAGAACTATTCAGTTGGAGATTTGTTTAAACTAACTCTCAGAAGACATCAATCAATGTTCGAATTATTAATGAAAAAAATGATTAATAATTACTGGCTAGAAAAAAAAAAAGCCTTTACAAAATTTTAAACTACCAGTTCTGTAAAAAGAAGAAGAAGGAATGAATCAGTGGGCATTTGAACAATGAGAAATTTATAGTTTTTTTTTCATCCTCAAAGATAGTCATACAAACGGTTTATAAATTCACTCAAATTTTGTTTGAATCAGCCAGTCTCACTGAATTCGCTACCTACAAATCACACATTTATTTTAATACTCTCTTGTTTCTGTTAACAATTGCATCTATAGGACAATATCTTTACTTGTTTATCAGTTTTCCATCAGTAACACATCTTCTGCCACATAACAGAAAATTGAACAGACTTCAGATTTCCTCTTAAAACACTTTATTAGGAAAATGCAAGCATCCTAGTAGTCGAAAATATTCCTAAATTTTTACAAGCTGTAATTACTTTCGCAGGAAGCAATCCATCGCTAGAGAACTAAAGATTCTTAATTTAAAACATGCCAGGAAAAAAAAAGGTACATTCATAAAATGAATCTGAAAAGGTATGAGGACTTGGAAACATATTAAAATTAAACTTGATAAAAATACACGGTAGAAATAGTTTGTCATCAATATACGAATATCTGCAATGATTTTTCTCCCATTCAATAGATTTAATTTACTGATAGATAAATTTACTGAGATCATAAGATATTTACTGAAATTTTTTTACAGTTCGTAGACATGAACTTCAAATTTATCAGTAAAATTCTCAGGAAAAGAATGGAAGTTAAAATAGCCTAGAAGTGTTTACGTTACACTCTTATTCTAAAGACTTTCCCTTCACACAATTCTGCCACACTATTCAAAATTATTAAAACCGATTTTCCTTTTTTTTTAAAGTGAATATATTGCACAACATTGCATCAGAAAAAAAAAAAAAAAAAAAAGCACATCTGATAAAGTAATTCTTTCGCATTTCTCATCTATTTTTTTGAAAGTTTTAAAATTTTTATTACAGTTCCTGCTTTTCATTTTCTTCCCCTGGAAAAATACAAGAATTCTGATTATTAAAGTTTGGTACCAACACAAAACAAAACAATCGATACTAAAATTACCAACAGTCAGAAAAATGAAAGACCATAATGAATGATCTGCAAGTTATAGTGCAAAATGAATGAATAATGCGGGATACGGTTTCAGACAATTTAAAATTTCACAAATGATTGCACCTTCCTTCCAATTCTTCCACGCATTTACTGTTCAGAAGGAATGCATTTCCAGACAGCGGTATCAATGATTATCAGTCAATCAACAAAAACTGAAATTCTGAAAGTAACAACATTAGAAGTATAGTTGTAAAGTAATTTTTTTTTGTATATTATCACTATTGAAAAATCTCTCAACTATTCGATGACTATACTGTCTTTTGTCCCATGATAAGCTATTAATCACCAATCGCTCCAATTATCAATAGAGTGCTCTCAGTATTGCAGACAAATAATCTAATTATACGGTAATTCAGGAAGTGACTAGGAGATTCTATGTCCTATCCAATATTCTTTATTTTATGCAAAACCGCAAGGGCAGTTACTGATTCATGGACCGTAGTCTAACCTAAAGAATCTAAGACTTTTGCTTCACCTCGTTCTTCCATTTCCATCACTGTTGACATAGGCTGGAAAAAAAAATACTCTTCATGCTTTTCTCTTTTCCGAAAACTGGAAGAGCCACTTTTTATGGCATTTACGGCATATATTTACTACCTACTTTTAAATAAATATAACTGACTATTCCCGAATTGCTTTGATTTTTAGATCTATTCTTCGGCTTTCTGCCTGCAACTTCCTCATTTCAACGAAACTGTTTCCAGAATGGTTTTCATAAGGACAAAAAGATTTTTAGAGTTAATGGAACGAAATCGATGGGGGGAATTTCTCGACAGTTCCAGAAATTGATTAATAATCAAAATTAGAATGCAATCTTCTCAAACAAAGTGTATGATAATTTCAAGAAACAATTCATAATTATGCGAGTTGAATGCTAGTTAGCATTTTCTGTATCTCCCTATTATAACGACCCTAAAATATTGTTTGTTAGACAAATAATAAGCAAACATAGAAATCGTTCACATCAGACAAATTAAGTAAAATATAAAGTATATTACGTGGAAAATACTTTGATGAAATTTGAGAATATATGGAATAATTGAGCTCAGTTAAGCTGAGAAAAGATTCCAACTGAGCGATATTAGAATAGAGAAAAAAAAATAAAAAACGAAAACATCTTGACAGCTTCCGATAACGAGAATATTTGAAAATAATCCCAAAGTATTGAAAGTAAATATGTGAGATGGCTATACAGTAAAGTATTACATCTAAACGATATGTACTGAAAGCAGACATTCAATTCCCTGTGCACGATGCTTTTTTTTTTTTTTCATCATTTCATCTCGCCTATCCAGACGACAGTTCACACATGTTGATTCATTCTCAAACTTTTCTTATTTAAAACTGAAATCAATCGGAATTATTGATGAAGTTTGAGCTGCATTTTCTTTTAAAAGTAACCATAGTAAGAGAAGAAGAAATATGTTGATTATGAGACTATTCCTGAGACAAGAAAAGAGCTTGGAATGAGATATATTCTAAATAAATTGCTTGCTGCAGTCATACTTAAGTAAGCTTTTAATGTATTGAATGTTTCATGACTTGAAAGAATTCAAAAAATTGGAAAAACAAAATTCCAAGAAGAAAAGATTTAAAAGATTTTCGAAAGTTCATTTCATAAAAAAAACTTATGTCCTATCTGATGATTTTCAAATGTTCCAAATATGAAAATAAACTTCGCTGGATTCAGAGCTTAGAATAATCTTTACCTGTCCCGGGAACATTCAGGATGTTTCTCTTGTTAATATTTTAGAAAAATTCTCTGAATGGCTATCACTTAACGATATTATTTATCCCTCCAAATCTAAATAGAAACAGTCAAAGCTAATAAATTAATTATAATAGAAAGTGAGAAAGAAACTTGATAATTCGAGATATAGTGTTATCAGACGATAATCACCATCACAGATATCGATGGCTTAGCTTCTGCTTGTCTTCAATTGATACTAAATCCCTTTACTGTTATCAAGTGATACAAAAGTATGCTGAAGATATCTTTCTGAATTTACCATATTCATCAAATAAGACAAGTAACAAACATTCGCTTCAACGATACAAATGCGATGCCATTCCAGCCAGCTTTTTATGCTGGCTTGTAAATGCACAGTCTCTCTTAAAAATTGCAACTGATCGATTTTACGGCGATAAAAATCAATGTGATCAAAAATGAAAGTGAAATTAATTGAAAACTGAACTGAAAATGAAATTGAATCAAAAATGTCATTCATATGCTGAATGCTGAATGACTAATCATTTAAGCATTTCGCCACGCACAGAAACAATAATCATCCATTTCACACTCATATTTTTATTTTGTATGTCTGCAATGAAATAAATGAATAAAGTCTTTAATTTTTGGAAATCTTTTCAATAGAAAAGTTACTAAATCATTAAAAATAGCTCCACTTATTTATGAATCTAGCGATTCAATTAATTGCAAGACCTAAACTTCCAAAAAAAAAAAAAAACTAACTTTAAAAAAAGTTAAAATGCATTTTTTGAAATTGCGTCCAATTTTTACGAGGTAAATTTTCGGTAATATGAAAAATTGAGTTTACCAATTTTGTTTTCGCTGAACCATGTGTGAGCTGAAATTACTGGATGATTCTGGACAATATTTCTAAGGGAAAATATAAGAAGCAAATGTAGACTGTTGAAGAGAAGATCATAAAATACAATAGTACTCAGTTCAACAAAAAAATGCTCAGAAATATAACTAACGGGAAATTAATTGCATCGTACTATTCTGGTTGGATCCAATCTTCGAAATGATTTCAGACAAAAAAAGCAGAGATGAAAAGTGTGGGCCAACAGGTGAAGGACAAATATGATCATTCCTTGCACAGCAGAAATAAATTTTCAAAATCTTAAACAGAAAAGACTGAAGGTATTTTCAAATGGGAAGCAACAGGAATAGTCAAAGCTGTTCGTTCGTTCGCTAATTCAGTTCAATTAGCATTGGTAAAAAGCGAAATCGTATACAATTTTTTTGCGAGAAAAAAATTTCTTTTCTTTCTTCAAAATACAATAATTGTTGCAAATTGTTCTACAAATTGGTATGGCATTTCAGAAGAGGTGGCGCAATTTAAATTCCAGATTCTTTTTTCAGAGCAAATTTCAAATTCTTTCTGGTGAAAAATACTATGCGAAATTTGAAATTTTCTTCTAGAAAATATATTGAATCAAACATGAACTTTATAGAGTTGTCTTTCTTATTTCATCTATCTTTGTCAGGTCAAAAATATAGTTGAAGACGGAAAATGGAAAATTTTGTCTCATCATTTTACGTTTCTCAAGCATGCGTTCAGAACTAACTGCCAGATAAATTAGAAGAAAAGTCTGTCAACGGAAGGGAAAAAAAACCGATTTGAAAACTTAAAATTGAAAAGAAATAAAGGGAAGAGAGAATGTCATCATGATAGATCTGAGCTTCAGTACTACTAAAATTCTTTCGAAAACATTCAGTACTTCTGACAATCTGATTCTCATTTCCATATTAATATTACTTCAGATCTGTGCTACCTATTCTGCAAATTACTGACTGATATAATGATAGAAGCAATGAAGTTACCGAAATTTGCCGTTTAGAATTTTTACAGTTTTCTATCTCCAATCTATTGTTTTTTCGCTCATCTGTCTTCCACTAATTGATCTTTCCATTTAATTTTTGCTTACAAATGTGTATTTTGGAGTAAAAAAAAAAATTTTTATGTATTTTTGCAAAAAAAATTTTTAATGCTTTCCTATGATAACTGTCATGTCATGAATTCTAAAATCCTAATGTTCTAAAAAAGCTCTTGCGCACATGCTCACCACAAAGAAAATCAGAATAAGAAATTTCATTCATCCATCCATCGCTTCCGTAATGTAAAGCTATCCAATGTCTTAAAATTTGCCAAATCAAAAATATCAAATCAATTCAATTCATCTCAATATCGAGTCGATAGAAAATTGCAATGTACTATAAAGGAGACACAAAAACTTGCCAAAGTTCTGAATTCGGATTAATCACTTCTCTTTACCAATTCTCATCAGCAGAATTATCTGCTCACTATATATCAGAGAAGTGTAAAACGAACAGTAAGGAATATGCTCAATTAAAAATACAAAACCATAAATTCTCGAGAAATCGTCAACATGAGACTTAATACTTTTTTTAATATTAAAAGATAGAATTTTAGACTTTTTGGCTAAACTATGATTAATTACAGAGAAATGTGAAAGTACCAAAGAGATGTGCAATTAAAGTGCAATAGAAAAAGCAAAAAAAGAGTAAAATCAGAAGTTTTTTTTTTTTTTGCAAATCAGGAAAAATTCTCATAAAATAAGAAATTTCTTATACTTTAATGACTTAAAATCTATGATATTAACTTTGTGTTTTCGGATAAGACTAAGAATTCAATAGCACTTACATAAGCATGCTTATTACTTTTCGTGAAAGAAAGACATATGTATGATGTTCTGAAACCCAACTTCCGCATTCTTTCTGATATTCTTTAATTCAGAATTGCAGAACATCAGATTTTCAGCTCGTCTAAATAAAATAGAAATTTTTGCCATCAACCAGCGGTTGAGATTCGTCATACGGAAGTTTTATATATCTTAGATAATGATAGATCAAATTTCTTTAACTTTAGTCGACTTTTATTTTTTGTTAGTCTAACTGTAGAACTTGTTAACCAAATCACAGAAATTTTTTTTTTTTTTTCTTTGTTAGCCTAATTGTAGAAATCAACCCAAAAGCATCATGAACAAATCAGCCATTGCCTTCACAATTACTGTCCGCTAATTTTATAATACGAAAAAAAAAAAATGCTATAAGTGTTCTGTTTCAAAAAAAATCGAAATGAGCAGTGCTACTTATCCTCAAACTTCTTTATCTATTTTACAAATTTGTAAAATGCCAGAATGAAAGCAGCTTCCAGCTTACTTTTCTTCATTCATTGAAGAGTTACGCTCATTGATCACTACAATTATCTCACAAGTTAATGATTCACAAACAACTTAAGAAGGAATACTTTGAAAGTGAACGATCAATAACATCAGTTTGTAAAAAACCCCGCAATTGTATCGAAATGCAAAAATGCAGGTATAAATTACATGTTTAACGTGATCAAAAAACGATAATTCTAACGAAAGAAACATATTTAAGATTAGTAGACATCAAAATGAACCAGTAAGTTCAGTTTAATAGGCAATTTCTGCATACAGGTGTAAAGATTTACACGTAAAGACAAAGTTCTTAATTTGCGATTGCACATATTATATAAATTTGTTAACGAAGATTAAGATATCAACATACTCATTCACTGCATACACGTTGAACTGACTAGTTTAGTGCAATATTCCTAAAACAAAAACTAGTGTCCACTTACTGTTAAGTATGTAATCTCAGAAATCTTGACATTTATATGGTCCGGCTATCTTATCAACATTGCCAAATAATTGTCAGGATATTATTTAACAGCTCTGAAAATTTTCTATATAAGTTTTGCTTCTTTTTAGCAAATATTATAAACTATACAGTTATTTGATATTTTAAAAGCAGCGTTTCTTTTCCGTGACCGAACTATTGCAACAAAATAACGAATATAAGAGATATATCACATCAATTTGATGTCGAACAGTGGAACGAAAACAATGAGCGATAAAAAAGTCTGATACAGCAGTTTGTACAAGAAACCAAGGACCAAAACTATGCTCGAAGCATTGTTGAAACAATAAGTTATTATACAAATAATAATATGAAAGGAAGTTTAGCTTCTTAATCACGAAGTACGAATTAACACCGGTAATGTAGAGAATGGTATAAGTGGAGTTGATGGATTTAGAGCTGAGGCGGTCGAATAACATTCCAGAGCTTCTTCAAAACGCCCATCTTCTGACAGGATCATCCCAAGTGCTTGCCATGAATCACTGTGCAATGGGTCAATTTGTACAACATCTCTGAAGAAAATATCAAATTCTGGATGTTCAAATAGAATAATGTAAAAAGATGTGAAATAATGATGTAAAAGTATACAGCACAAATAAAAGCTTCAGTGAGAATAAATATAGTAAAGTTACTGACCCAAAACTAACTTGATACAGGTAACTTAGGAAATGAACTTAGACAGAATAAGAGAACTTAACAGAATTTTGATCATTTCGTAAAAATTTATTAGTTTTGAATTAATTTGCTTTGAATAATACAAATATAAGACCATGAAGATTCCATTAAAACGAATAAATGTTCAATTTATTTCACTTAAAAAATTATAGTAATTCAATCCAGAAAAATCAATGTTATTTTTCTTTTCAAAAATAAGGGCACATATAATCTTTGATTACACATATAATGACACTTTATCTTTAATTATTGACTAACCTCAGCATTTTCTCAGCCATAGGAATATTCCCCTCCAATCTGTAAATATGAGCTAAGTGCCGCAATGATGAAACATGAGAAGGTGCTATTGCAAGCGCTCCTAACAGTGAAGCCTTTGCATCACTTCGCAAATGTTCACATTTCGCAGCATTCTCACATTTAGCCGCCCGAGCTGCTAACAAACGGCCCTGAAACAGAAACGGTAATAACTTTGTTGCAACGTAATAAATGACAAAAAACGTAATGAGCGACATATGAAGACAGAAGATCATTCCAATTTCTTCATTTAAAGTAAATGCTAATATTACTTTATTTCTTTTCCTTGCACCAATATGAAGAAGTAAATTATATTAGAAAGACGTGAAAATTCTGCGAAATAGAAAATGATCTCATTAGAAGATTTATGTTATAGATCGAAACCTTGATATATAGTATTTGATGTGAACTTGGATATAAAGCAGACGCCTCCTCAATGCATGGCCGTACATCTTCCATACGATCGAGATCAAGAAAAAGTTCAGCAAGTTCCAGCCAAATATTTGCCTAAAATGAATAAGAAGCATGTTAATACAAAATTTTGTAAAATGAATATAAGAAGAGAAGTTGCAAAAATCATAATTTCTTAACAAAGCTTTGTATTTAAGCAAAGTATAATAAGGATAAAAAAAAAGCAAAGTTTAAGGAAATGATTTGAATCGATCAGATACGAAAAAATTACAAAATCAATAACATAATATAAATACCTTCATCATAAAATGTGTTTCCATAGTTCTTGATTGCCTAGAACACAGAGAGACAGTTGAGGTTCCATAATCGGATGTTCCCTGAGTTGTATACACAGATCCGTTATCTAAAACATATGAATTATAAACAAAGTAGCATAAATGGGCAATACATCAAAATTTCGTGTACATGATATTTTTTGTGCATAGGAAAATAACCCATAAAATAAAGTTAACCAATTAGAATTATACTGAGAAATTTCTGGAATTTCATAATAAAATTGATTAGCAACTTCGAGCAACAGCATCATGCACCGGAAATCTCTATTTATATCTGAACTACAAGAAATATAACTCACCAGTAGCATCGGTTCCAGTACTAGTAGACATGCTTGCAAGTGCAGAGGACGATAAAATACCCAATGAAGCAGCAGCAATGAACGGTGTTGCAGTTACAGCATCACGACTATTTATTGAGCGCAATAAACTTCCATACCGTCCATTTTTCTGACTTTCTTCGTTGGCTGAAAAGAAAACAGTTGCAAAGTCGATTTCAATTAAAACTTTAATCTCAGCAGATTTGTAAAAATTCAAATAACATAAGCTAATTTGTGATGACTACAATAAAAATATAAAAATTGTAAAAATACTATTAATTCCGGTGATATCTTAACAATGGTAAAAAATGATGTATTTACATTACACGTATTTCTAACAGTGAAAAATGAAGATTTAAAAACGAAAAAAAAAAATAATAATAGTACCAGTTTGTGCAGTGTATGCATTAGGATCTTCGAAAAGATTTGTTTCTTGATTTTTCCAAAAATATAATAAGTGCTGTGATGATGCCAAGGCTTCATCAACACGACCTTCATTAACAAAATTAATAATAAATTCGCAGTTCTCCATAGTGAAATAGATAATTAAAAAACAATTCATTAGTGTCCTTCTGTAACTCATCTCGTGAAGTCAATTGTCATCTTTTGAAACGAATAACCATATTGTGAAAAACATGGCAATATGTAAATAAATTGACTTCTATACTTCGAAAAATAACAACAAATATCGACTACATTTTTTCAAGCTACAAAGAATGTTTGGAAGCAAGCAAAGTTACAAAAAGCGAAATCAGTTTTTCGAAATTTTTAGGGAAATTAAAGATTACCGAATTTAACTTCAAGCATTAATTTGAGTACAGTGAGTGGATAATTAGTCGGGAAATCCTCCAAAGCATCGATAACAAGTTCGAGTGCTGCTTTGTAATCTTTCTGAGCAGTAAAAATTAATGCAAGAAGCATTATCGCAGGTGGCATTTCTGGATTCAGTTCTAGGGTTCTTTCACACCAATCACGAGCCACTTGTAAATCGCGGGCTGAAAGACATTTTCAAAATCGGAACAAAATAGAGGTCAAATTTTAAATTTTGTTTGACCAAGAATAAATGGCAAGTTTTTTCTAATGAAAGCAAGCAGTAAGTCTGCATTTTAAAAATCAATCATTTCAAATTTATCATTCTTCTCTAAAATTCAACTATCGAATGTAATTCGACTGTATTTTTTTCTTTCTTTTTTTTTTTTTTAATTGAGGTTTTCCAATAATCTTTCAAAAATTTTTCAAAATAGAAAATTTTCACCGATAGCACGCTGCCGGGCACAGTAGTAATGAATTAAGTCATCATATGGATCCACTGCTGCAGCATTTTCAAATAATTTTATCACTTCCAGCTGCATTTCATTTCGATTGTTATACCGAACTACCATTTCTGCTTTCATGCTTGAAAAAATCAATCATTCGGATGAAAGAATCATAGAATCAGAATTCGAAATGTAACAAACAACTTTTCGATGGGCTGATGAAACATCGCTTATTTTATTTTTCGCATATTTGAAACAATATCTTAGTCATCTTTTCAAATGAAATAAAATCGGATTTCTACAATCCAAAATCTTGCTTCTGTTCCACAGAAAATAAGAATCTTCTTTCTGTTAAGAAAAAAATAATTTGTTAAGATTTTTAAACAAATAACTGATTCTGTTCATTCATAATTGACCAAATACACGAGAATGAACAAGTGCATATGAAGTAGATAACTTAATTTTAATTACTGTCTCACACCTCAGTGCAATAGCTTTCAGTAGCAAACATCGTCCAAAGAGCCAATTTCTTTCGCATAATTCGATGGCTTTTTCAGCATGATTTATGGCTGAAATATGATCATAAATCATATTATTTATACTTATTAAAAAGTACTAAGTTGCAGGAAATAATTTCTTGAAAGAGTACTTCTAAATGCATGCTTTTCTCTCGCGGAATAAAATCTCGAATATTCTGGACTGATCAAAATTTTTCACGAAAAAAATGAAATTGTATTTCGAAAAATTTTTATAAGAGAAAATGTAATTCAAAAATTTTTTCCAAAAACAATTCTCTTATTCTCTTACCTTCATCATATTGGCCAAGATGCTCAAGCGCAATATTGGCTGCAAAAAGATGTTGTGCAAGCGTATTATCATCGTACTGCTCGATAGCTAAGCATTGTGATAAGATCCTTGAAGCTCTTGTATATCTTCCATGACAAAGTAACGTCAAGGCGAATTGGAACCTAATAAAATGGAAAAAATTTTTGAAACTATTGAAAGTATCTAGAAAAGCGTTAAAAATTTTCAAACAAAGATTAATAAACTCACCACAAATATTTGTCTTCGTTTGCAAATTTCATTGCTTTTTCATGAATACTTGATAAAAGTTCGTACTGTCGTAGAGCAGATAACACCTAAATGCATATCTCAAATTTCCTGAAGTATTTCCAGAAATCCTTGTAATATTTATTAGTAAATTAGCAATCACTTGAGGAGGACGTTGTGATTTGAGATGCAAATGTTCATTCACTTCTTATGACAAGTTGCACATCTTACGTTGAAGAAATTTTCTGATAATTATAATGATTAGAGTGACAAGTTGGAAAATGGTTACTTTGAAAACGAACTAGAAAGTCAAAGACTGGTATACAGTTTCACACAAACAAAGTAATGAATCAAATAATTTAAAGTATCACTGTTGCTGTTCTCATTGTGTATAACAAAATTATTTAATCTTGAGGCGTTTCTTGAGGCATCTTGAGGTATCTTGAGGCGAAATTAGGTTTTAATTTCAGTCCCAAGTACACTCTAAATTTAATTGATCGAACTTCATTATCCCTTGTAGACATAACTTATGATTTTGATGCCGTAATACTTATAGAATAGAAAATTTTTAAGTATAGCGGAATTTTTGCAGATTAGTGGGTAAGACTGAGATTAGAAGATCTATAAATCTAAGAATTTGAGATTCTTCGTTGAAAATTTTAGTCATATATCTTCATTGCATAATTATTATCAAAATAGAAATAATTCTTGAGTTAATCAATAAATTATCGAACAAAAACATGAGGCTATTTTTTTAAATATTTCTAAACAAATATATAGAATCGAACCAAAGTAAGCAAATTGTATACTGATTTGGCTACGAGTAATGAATTTTGACGACTGGCCGCCAATTCTTCCGCTCGATTTAATACAACGTCTTTTGTCGCTAGGACCTATAAAATAAAGTAACTTCAAAGTAAACATTTCACTGCTACTAATGTATTGCCCAGAATATATGAAACTAAAATAATCATTTATTTACCTCACTAATTAGTAATAACAATAAGATTTCCTCAATCCTCGAAGCGGGTGAAAAATAACTCCTATGCGATCCAGTATAAAACCTGCAATAAATATCTAGTGGCAACTATTTTAAAATCAAAAAAAAAGGAATAAACTCAAAAATAATTTAATACGTCTGGCTAGAACGAGACAATCTAAGAAGGATAATCAAAAGATTATGCGATTACTCTTAGGCAATTATCAAAGATAGTAATGATATAATTCTTCCTAAAGAGATTTATTCAACATATTTTTGTAGTTATGATAAGTACAAAAAAAATTTTCTTTCATTGTTCAGAAACATAGATCGTAGGGGCTGAATTGTAGGAAAATGTTATATTTTTGACTATATTATTCTTCTATCAAAAAGTAGCCAATATAGCTGTAAAGTTTTCAAATTCCCCTTAATCAAACACTGCAATAAATCGATTTGTTGGAAAACCTCAGCTTTTGTGATTTTGTGCTAACAGATTGCGATTCCATGTAACCAGAATCCGGCATACCTCTGATCAACACTTCTGCTAACTGTCGGCTTAACCTGAAAATTGTTTGATCAGAGAATGAAAAATTGAAGCTTGTATAAAAAACACAGAAAAATAATCCTTCAATCCTTTTTTAAATTTTCACAATGAAATTTGACCAAATTTTAAAATTGGAAAATGAACTGAAAGTTCCATATACCTTTGTTGTAATTTTTCACCAACCACTTTATCGCTTAATGACGTCATAATTCGACGATACCATTCAACTCCTTCATCATCCCATAGTCTATCAATCAAATTGTGTCTCAGACGCAACAAAGGCACCCTTTCTAGTGTTGTTTCCAGCAATTCTCCTGCAATATTTGAATACAAAGTGATTTTATTATAAAAATTGCAAGTTACATTATGATTTTTGTTAGAGTTACTGATGTGAATTAAGTAACTTTTATCTTCCTATAGCTATATAACTTATTTATTGCAAGAATTACGATATAAGACGGGAAGAAACGATGATAAAATAGTGAAAATTATAAAGTGACATGTAACAATTACCCATTCTATCGACATTCTGTTTTCCATTTGTTCCATTGGTACTTGACGAAAGCATACCACTTCCTAAAGTTTTATAACAATAAATAAAACCACAAATAAAAGAGGTTTCAACTTCAAAAATTTGTAAGTATAATAAAAAGATTAACTGTTCTGCAAATTTATTGATTTTTCGAGCTCTTGGATATAGGATATTGCAAGTTCGGCTGACTTTTCAAAACAGAAAAGTGCCCTCATTCGAGATTTGTCCAAATCTGCTTTCTTCAAACGTTTCATCGTTGCTTCTATGGAAAATCCTTCAAAATCATAGCTGAATGGATTCCTTTACAATTAAAAAAAGACAAGATATATTTTTAAATGTAGTAACCAAGATATCGTAAACTTTAAAGATATCTAACAAATTTGTTCCTTGTCTAAAATATAAAATATTTCTCAAATAATTGGCCTTCATATGGAATCTTTGAATGAATAAATTTCTGTCTTTTCTTCCGATTTCTCATTATCGTTTTAATAAAGATACAAAGTTTTTAGATATTGTGTCCAAAATAATTACCCATCTTTAAAGATTCTCCAAAGAAATTGACTTTCAAAAAAAATCGAAACCTTTTATAGCATAAGCTTCGGCGACTAGGCGCAGATCGCGCAATGATTCAAATGGTGTATCGCCAAATTCCAATCGGGAATTTTCAATGTCCTGTATCGCTTGTTCGTACTCCGCGCTGCAAAGAACATTCGTAATTTTAGTGAGCGTGAAATCCAGTAATTTGATTCAGAGAACTTTGAAAACCTCCAAAAACCTTCTATTTGCACTGAAATTAATAGAAAGTCAAACTATTATTTAAAAAAATAATTTCGGAAATATATAAAATACATAAAATCAGAGATTAACTTTATCTCATAATCTCGCTAGAAATTAAAAAAGAAAAAAACTAATTTTATATCTAATCTCAACGGAAATAATGCAGAATACCAATAATAATGTAATTTTGCAAGAAGCAAATTTGCCTCCAGAAAAACCGTCGACTTTTCGGCCATTGAAGATTGCAATGTATCATAAAGAAGCTTTGCTGCTTTTTCCAAAATTTTCTTATTTTCCGCTTTTGATTCCAGAAATTCTAAAAAGAGATGCTTTTTTGTCAAAAACAAAACCCAAAAATTCGAAAAGTCATCAAATTAGCTTGTAACATTTCTATTAAGACGACCCTATTGGAATATGAAAATGATTATGATGATGCCATGATAGGTTACACTATTTTTTGAATTAGAGTAAGAGTGCATAGAACATCTCGAATTATTTACATATATTAAGGCAAAGAAATAGATGAATTTTGTAAAGCTTTCATAAAAATATAACAATGAATAATGACCATCAGCTTATCCGTTCTCTACTTTTTTTAATTTTCGAAAATATACCTGAATTTTGGTCGATAAACGACTCGATGATGTATTCCGCTTGCAACAAATCTCCATATTGTTGCATGCCACTATTTTTGGAGCGCACAGAAAATAATACATCGCCCAACCTTCGCCAATTACATTCCGAACGACATTTATCCACTTCTGCTTCTAATCTGCTTCCCTTTAGTTTCGGATTCATTGATTCTGTAAGAATTCTTAATTAGCTATCATTAAGTACCATCAATATGTCTCGAAACATAGACATACATTACCTGCAGATCAGAATAAATATCCGTTTGTATTGCTTATTTAGTAATGAATCTAATTCACTTTATCCAGATAAAGAAAAAGAAGCTCATTCCTTTTCTTCCATTATTTATTCATATAATTTTTTTTAATGGCAGAGAAATTAATCAGAAGCTCATACATATATATAGTTAGACAATAATGCGTAAAACGCATAATTAGCTGTAAATTCGTATATAACGCACAATTCACTTTAAAATTATTGACGAAAAAACTTCTTCAAAAATAAAAATGATGAACGAATGAAAAAAGATGCATAATTTTGCATAAAAAATCTAACAATTCACATAAACGCTGTCATCAATTTGTCAAGACAGTATGCTCCTTTATTAGCTTCAGAAACCATCACATATAAGAAAAAAAAGGAAATGAAAGCAACTTTCAACAGTTTTCAAATCGAAAATACTAAACAGCAAAAATTTCTAAGTAATATTATGACTGATTCCAATTTATTAAAAGTATTATATGCATAAAAATAAGAAATAAAGTTTGAATTACAGTATTTGTGTAACCATTATGAGTGTACTTTAAATAATCAAAAAAAAGCTTCAAAATTCTGCACTTCAATAGAAATCAAGAAATGGTAACTTATCAACTGAATTTCTTCCTAACATAAAGAATGCAACATCTCGTAGAACAAAAGTCCCGGCAAACACCAATTAATTAATTAACACTTGTAACACCGGACTACTATCAATGTGCGATTTGAAGAAGTAAATCGCAAATGGGATATGAACCGGACGATGAAATGCTCTATTGTTGTTTTCGATGTTTATTGTATTTAAATTATATTGCCTTGTATGTAGTCTAAAGGTTGTATCTTACGAAGTTCCGAGTTCTTTGTGGTCACTTCCACGTATCATTTCTTATCAACAGCTTCTTATAACATTTCCATCATATACTACTAGCTATGCGAAAATTTGAGATGATACAATGATTTTCTAATTTTCCGCTCAAAAAAATTTCTGCGATATTTATGCAGCAATTCTCCGATCCAGCTGGTGTATAGGGGTCGACACGCCTCGCTTATCCCGCTCCAACAAATCTACATAAATAAAAACGTCAACGTTTGTTCGAAATCTTAAATCTCCGAAAGTTCTTAAACATGCGCTTTATCTATATTAATTCAAAATCTTAGATATCGTAAAATCCTTACCTATTGCTTTGAAATTTTGACACAACATTGCATTCAAACATGCCCATGTTTTTGTACACGCATTGCTGTAACTTAGTTTGGTTAAGTGGAAAAAAAGAAAAAAGAAAGTGCATGTTTCTAGTGTTGGTGTCATAAATTGTTCTCAATCGTGGAGAGTAATGTCGATCAATAGCCAAATACCACCAGTGTCTCTAGGCGAGTTGATTGTCGGGTTGGTCAATCAGCTTCCAAAGATTCCCTGAACTGAATTGAGTTGAATTATGTTGAGTTGCGTCGAATTGAGATCGGTTGGGTTGAATTGTTGAGTTGAGTTTACTTGGGTTTGAATTGTGTTGAGTCCACACTGGATTGTAAAACCTTTATTGGAACCAAGCCCCTTTCTCAATATAACAAGATTTATATGTATTAGAAATGGGAGTGGTTTACATTAAACACCGGAAACTGTCAAGATCCAATCACAACATAAGCATCGTAACAAGATTTAATGAGGAAATTAGGATGTGAATTTGGACAAAAATGTGAATTTAAATAAGTATTGTAAGCGATCGATAACAAAGGCATTTCCTGTATGACAGGAATACGAAGATATGAGCATAGAAAAAAAACAGAAAAAACATGAGAATTTAATGGGAAATAAATCTAAGGAATGTAAAATTAGTTAAATTATTCACAGTATTGGTAACATTCATTTACAATGAGGGATTTATTTGATTGTTTATTTGTTTGGAATTTGGCTGGAGTCTCGCGATATCGAAATTTGCGACACTCCCAAGGGGAGGAGAGAGGAGAAATTAATGTGGAAGTTTGACTGAAAGGTCTTCTGGTGTGTAGGAAAATGTATTAAGTCTAATAACTGATCCTTGTCTTTCCCTATTTAGAACTTGGGTAAATTTAGATTCCGTAGGAATAACAATGATATTTTTGTGATTCGAATTTTGTTCTCGTGAAAAACATTCCTTGTTCGGAAATTTCTTGCCGAAGAGAATCATTTTTTGGTCGATATGATATTTTATTTACTGCCTCTTGATTGTGAGCCATGAGTTCTAATTCCGCATTGATTCTTTTAAGATCAAACTTATCTGTTACACCTCCTTTAAATTCGATATTTTGCATTGTAATTTCCTTGAATTTGCAGGGCTGCTTCAATAATTTTCCACTTATTTTTTTAGCTATTAAATCATTTCTTTGCAGTATTGTTCTGGCGGTGAGAGTAGGATAATTGATAGGCAATCCTTCAATCAAAAGCACTAGATTATTTCTGTTTTGGCTGCTGCGTTGGTATATTACTTTGAGTTTTTGAATAAATTCTTGTCTTAATGAATCAAAAAGATATTGAAACCTTACATTATTCGGATCGAATGTTTCTTCTTAAGAAGTCTCCATCATAAGTAATTGTTTTGTTGTTTCTCGTTTTGATTTTTTCGTAAGATTTTCCTTTCATTAGATAGGGGCTGGTGAATCTACAATTTGTCGTTATGATTGTGTTATCCTCTTTATCGATTACAAATGAGGCTTGTGATTCATCGATAATAAAGTGATTCCCGTATCTCATAGTTTCGAATCTTCCAACTCTTCGACATGAGCAATGATTTACTATCTCAGTACTTTTCCATAAAACAATGCTAGTGCTAGTAATACACTTACCCAATTTCACCATGCAGTGGTCGGTATTATCCAAATTAGAAATTAATCCTTTTTCCATCATTTAAGAATATTTCTCCTTCGATTAATACGAAATTTGTTGTTGATTGACATTCAACTCCCCACCATCCATATGAATATTGTACTTCATTGTTTGTCATCCATTTATTAGGGAAGAATTGAATCAATGGGTTTCCATCCATCTGTTTTTGAAGATGCATTAACCGGCAGAGTTGGTAAGAAATTGGTGAAGTAATTGTTGATCTAAAACTACTGAGAGGTGATAGTCTGAGAAGGCCTTTGTACAAACTGTTCTCGTGATATTAATGCATTTGACAGCTGGTATCCTTACGTGAGCGCGTGTGTGCCACCTCCACTTTGCGTAATGTAACGTTTTGATTGATAATTTCTTCGCAGTTTCATTCCTGAAGAATGTTAAAAGGTATTTTGGAAATCCATTTGCAGTTGTTTGCAGCTATAATCTGTACGGTTATTAATGATAACATTTTTATGTTTTCAAAAAATTATTGGATGTAGTCTTAGTGGTTATTTCGGCATGTGTCGCTGTTCTTCTGGAATTTCGAGTTCGGCTAGCTATTGGTTCTTCTGACTCGTCTTCTAAGAGGTTCTTTATTATATTGCTGCTCGAAAGTTCTTAATCGCCATACTCGTGATTCTGCTAAGCTTGGCATTGGCGGCAATTTAAAGAGTTTTGCCTTCCATCGCTTGCAAGCCATTCATGAAGATATCGTTCGTTTTATTTCGGCTTTTCCTTTCGGAATCCAAATCTGTGCCTTACTGCAGATAAGATGTGTACAATTCCACCATGGTACAACCTCTTATGTTGCTGCCAAATGATGAGTTTAGTTATATCACTCTTATTTGGTAAATAAATGGGATATTTGCTTTCTTTGTTCAATTCTGAATGTTCTAGTCGATTGTTGGATCTCCACACCTTATCCTTTTTGTGTTGAAAGAGATTCCATTTCTCTGTTTCTTCACTCTTTAGGTTCTGCGATTATGCCTGTCTGATTAATAACTACTCTTTTAGATTGTAATCGTCTTTTCACATATTGCTTCCGTTAGGCTATTGTGATGGATCCTTATTCATCTGGTACGGACCATTCCACCATAATTTGCTGTTACGAAGTTTGGTTGGTGAAATTCCTCTTGTGGCCATGTCGGCTGGATTTTGAGAACTCGGTATCTTAATTTAAAGTGAGAATTAAAGTTCAAATTTCTTCAGCTCGTTTTTTGCACAAATCGCGAAAGTAATTTCGATTTATTTTTAATCCAAAAAAGGGCACATTTTGCATTTGACCACACAGTTGATTCTTTTTCACGGCATCATAATTGGTTTAACACGAATTGCCTGCTCTAACTCCTACCAATATAGATAGCAATTCGAGTTTTGGGATTGATATGTCTTTGATTGGTGCAATTCGAGATTTAGCATATAACAAATGAGATTTAGTAATCTTATTTCTTTCTTCGTCACTATATCGAATATATATATACGGCAGCAGAATAGGCAACTTTAGACACATTGGTAAATATATGGAATTCCACCGATTCGGTGTTTTTTGTTATGAATCTCGGGATCTCTTTCACTTCTTTAGACCATTCTGATATAAGAGTTTTCCATTGCTCCTTTTCGGTGTTATTTATGGATTGATCCCATACATACCTTTCCTTTCATAAATGCTGGATAAATAGTTAAAACCTTACCATAATTGGGATTAAGTATTCCAGCGGATCATATTGTGAAGCGATGAACTATAGAATCGTTTTTTTTTTTTTTAAATTTTTTGTTTGACCATGGTTTTAATATTAGCCGCATGGTATCCATGTCTTGATTCCAGTTAAGTCCGAAGAAAGTTTCTTTTTTCGTTTTGTTAAATCGTTCTGAAGTATTCGTTTGTTGTATTCCTTATCATTGGATAAAAATTCTCTGACGTTCATTGACGCTTCTCTAAAAATTTCTTTGGTTTTGTGATATTTACATATCGTTTCTTCCGTGTTTTCTGCAGTCAAAATGATGTTATCAACATATAAGTTCTTTTTTATTCCTGAGGCTAAATTAGTTGCTGTATTATCTAAATGGTATTTAAGGGTTACTGCTAATAGGAAAGATGAAGATATCACTCCAAACAGTACTCGTTTAAATCAGTAGGATTTGATGTTCTTTTCTCATACTTCCTCATCTAGATTCTTGACCCATAGAAATCTTGTACAGTTTCTTTCTTCAGGATGTAATCCTGTAGAAAGAAAGAAAGCCTTTTCTATGTCAGCAATTATGACTAATTTCATCATTCGAAACCGTAATAATATGCCGGCTAGATCAGGTTGTCAGAACAACTGAAGACCGGAAAGTGATTTTTTCTTTGTAATGCAAATTAGGAGTGACATTTCTGCCAGCTGCACGCATTTTTTTTTTTTCTTTGATTTTGCAACCTAATTTGCATTAAAATAAATTTAAAAAACTCAGCTGCATTGCGCCAACAAAAACCCAGCTGCTAACAAAAGCTAACTGTATTGCGCTAACAAAGGCGCATATGGATGCCTTATCAATTCCTTCCTTTTTTACTATTTCCAAAATTAACCATGTCAACGAGTGGCTGGTCTCTACATCCCAGTTATTTAAATCTTCCTTACTATTCTTTTTATTGTATTAATAATTTCATCATTAATTTTACCATGTTTTATTGACATGATATTTGTAATAATCATGTTTTATTGATGCAATATTTGTGATTTTCGTGTTTTGCGTTGTCAAGTTTTTCTTATGATAAACGGTTTTTTTCTCTGGTAGAGAAGAATACTATTCAAGTGAATTGTCGGATTGCTGTGTCGCTTTGAACTGTCGTGTCGTAAGATTTGTTGATTCGTTGGAGGTGATGTCTATGATAACCGAATACAACCAATATTTCGACCAAGGTTGATTTACCTTTCGCGTTGTTTGCGGGGAGTCGATTGAGATGTGTTGAGTTGGACAAAGTTAAGTTGGATTTGAGTAATTGTTGAGTTAAACAGAGAACCGAATGGCAGTTAATCTGAGTTAAGTTGAACCGAATAGCGGTTGATTTGAGTTGAACGGACGACCCAAATAGCAATTAATGTGAGTTGAGTTGAGTGGACGATCGAGTTGTCGGAATTTATTTGATTAAAAATGCTCACTCATTCAGTACAATAAGGCTTATAAACATTAGGAAGTGGGAGTAGATTCCCATGATTATTCAAGCATTGCAGCAAGATCAAATGGGAAGATTAAGATGTGAATATGAAGAATGCAAATTTAGTACGGTTAGCGATTGATAACGAAGAGAATTCCGGTGATGGAAATACAAAGATGTGAACATAGATAAAAGCAAAAAAAAAAACATGGGAAATAAATCTAAAGGAATGTAAAATTAGTTGAGTGATTCACTATTACAGAGCAATGTATTACTTGTTTGATTAGTTTTACAATTTGAATGAGAAATGTATTTAATTGTTTATTCGTTTGAAATTTTGTTGGAGTTTCGCGACATGTCGAATTGGAACCCTTTGAACTCCAGACTGTTGCTTTTGCTGCGTCGATCTTTGACGTTTATTTCTGAATTGGAGCGTTTTGGTGATAAACATGTTTGTCGTCCCTTTGAAACTACTTCGCGCCACTTGACCTTCAGTATTTCTTGTCATACACGTGTCATACACGATCAGTTCATATACGGCTCCGTGTTCAGCAATCACACGGTCATAATCGCCTTGCATTGCGTACAACCAAGCTAATGGTTATGGTTTGAACCCACATGTTCTCATCGACACTGTAACTCAAGTTATTGTAAGGCTATAAAATTTAATGAAGAAATGGAAGAAATATGTTGCGCCGCCGGAAAAATTAAACTTCCTCAACTGTAAGAACTGTCAGAGCCATTAAAAACTTCGCTTGCCGGATATATTGCCGAATCTTTCCTATCTAAAATCAGGAAATAGAACTCCTGCTTCCAAATGATGTCGTTCGGCGCAGAAATTATACTTTCAAGGTGAAAGGACAAATTTGTTATAAAGCTGGCTCCCTGCTTCCGATGCCCAATGGTTCAACATAAATCCCTAAAAATATATTTCATCGGTTATAGCAGTGATGAATTGAATGCACGTTGTGGAATTCATACCGATGTAGAAAAATCCGTCGTTTCCCAATTGCAACAGATTTTTTATGAGAAAAACAATTAAGTGCGTTTGTTCAAAACAACAATTAACATGAATCCATCTGATATACACAAGGCTGTTATTCATGCTGATAAAATTCAAAAATGGAGCTTTGGTGCATGTATTAACTCTGGAATTGCTACAGATATCCATGTTGAATAATCCACATCAAGTACATTGTAGCTGTTATAATGAGCTGTTCGCGGTTTCATCATTATAGGTTTATTTGAACTTGGAATTGTCTGCTGGAGAACATGTGCGAAGATTCAAACTCCAACTATAGATGAAGTGGCAATTGTTAAAATCGTAGATCAGTTCTAACCTGGAGATATTGTTCTTCACCGGAGAAACCATCAGTTGACAAAAATTGCAGAAACTAATCAATGCTACGATGCTTCGCAATACTAATCATTTTTCGGCATGATGCGGATGGATATCATTTCAAAGATGATAAATCCATTCAGTGGCGAAGAAACAAATGAAATGCAGCGAAATGAACTATTATTCATACCGATTAATGATTCGAGAGAATGAAGACAGCTACATTTTGAAATGTCATAATTTATTTCACCAATATATCGTAGATATGTATGCAAAAACCGAAACAGAACGTTTGATATTCACCGTTTGAATTAGAACAAGCTTCGCTCTGAAGAATACATTCATTTGCGAGATGCAGTTGTAAGTGATAGTAATACAATTAACATTGGAAGACTAAAGATTTTGCCATTTTCATATGGAGGCAATCCATGTCATATGCATGAGTACGCTTAAGATGCAATTGCTATGTTCGACATTACGGGCATTCAGACCTGTTCATTACATTCACATGCAATCCAGCTTGGGGTGATATACAAAATCTTTTACTCGCTGAGCAATCGCCGATGGATAGGCATGACATCACAGCACGTGTTTTCGAACAGAAGCTGAAATCGCTGGTGGATTTCATGGGGGGTCTGTGTGTTGCAAAAGAGAGATTGCCACACGCACATATATACTAATCTGCCTTTATGACAAAATCAGTTTCAAACGAAATCGACGATGTAATACGGGCTGAAATACCCGATGCCGACGTCGATAAAAATTTGCATGAACAAAATGAAACATAAACGATTTTTTCAATAGATAGCATGTTCTTTTTTGGATTTTTCTTTTCTTTGCACCAATCACATTTGTTTAATACAAATAATGTCTTTTTTTCTTATAAAACAAATGCGAAAAACCAATAAAACTCTGATTAAATGAGTTCTTCACGCAACAATTTAATTTGTCAAATTTCAAATCAACATATTTCTCGAAATTTATAAAACTCGTCACAATTTATATAGATTGAGTTTTACCCAGATACTACTCTGAACTCTCCATCCTAGTTATTGCTAAAATCGAAAAACCAAAGATTCTAAATTACTGGCCAAAATTTTTTCATTTCGTACAATACTAATATTTTTAATCAAAAAGAACATCAAGAAACTAATAATAAAAGAAAAGTTCTCACTAAATTCTAGTCCACTTCTAGAGATTTTTGCAAAAGAACTTAATTCCAATTTTTCTTATCCAGTGCTGCAGACTTTTCGCATCAAGACCTGCTTGAACGTATGAATTAACAAATTAATGACTTAAACAGTGCAATTAACCAGCAATACAAAAAGAAAACTTGGAGATCTAATATCAACACTGCAAATGAAAGAATAAAATTAACGCATAACCACGGTAATTTTAAAAATATAAACGCGCATTACATGCACTATGCAATTTTTGGTTTTTGCCATTGCTGTCTTTTATACTGTGTTACAATTTCCTTTTATTCCAAATCAACCGTGAAAACTCCTCTGCCTATCTTATTCATATCCACAAAACATGCAAATTTATTAGATTACACTGTAGAGGATCCTTATAATCTCAAAAGGATTAAGGTCAGAATCAAAGTATTAATATTTTGATGTATGCCAGACATGATCACAGAAGAATGGTACTCGAACTAAATGACGTTCTAACAAAGTTAAAAAAGCGTACCACTCCCTGCTTTATGATAAAATGACTTATTTATAGAATCTGTAGAATTTTAATAGAACTCTCATATTCCACACATAATTTGATTCTACTGAGAATCCTCCGCCAATCTTTGAAATTTATAAATTCGATAAATTTTCAGAAAAAAACAAGACATTAGTACGACATGAAAAAAAGTCCACAAATATACAAAGAATACAGAAGTAGAGAAAGGATAAAAATAAGAAACATACAAGAGACTTCATTTTAAAAAAAAAAGTAGGAACTATAATACAATATAACTAGCGAACCTGTTAATACCCTAAATGCTTTAAAAAGATAAGTTGGATGGTGATTGCCATACCAATCTGGGATACCGACAAAGATGACGCTAGCAAGTTCAAAGTCTAAATTCTCTAAAGCCAGACCTTATTTTTTTAACCTATATGATTTCACTTCCACTTCCTTTTTTCCCGAACTGTTCATGAAAATTTCCGCTGTCTTAGAAAATATTTCAACAACAACGTTCTCAATTGCATAGAAACTGGATAAAACAGATTTAAAAGCCAGGCAAAGTAATTACGAAATGTTGATAAAAATCCTATGAAATGTAAATGCTTTAATTACTTACGCATGTTATGCATATATGAGACCGATCTAGAGGTAGCGAACTAAGTCCAGCATTAAAGTGCCTCGCGAAAAGGTAAATGATATGTAGTGAATGTATTTTTTTGAAGCTTCTAATACACATCTAAATGTTCAAATAGTTGTCCAAATATCTCACTAATTCAACAAATAAATCATTACAGATGCTTTATAGTCATAATCATATTGCCACATTAAAATAACATAAACAAGCTTTATGATATATCTTAAAAGCACACTCACCGATTCTCCAGCCATGAATTATCTTAGGAATACCTAAAAACCACAAGTCCATGTAGAATGAAAACACTTTTTTATTGCAACAAAAATTCACAAGCAATGCAACCTGAGGCGCTTTTTCGTATATGGCAGCGAAGATAATGAACAATCAATTGATAATTACTAATTCAAAGATCCACGGCATCCTGGTGCTCCACATAGGCAATCAATTTTGTCCTCTTCAATCGGAAACTTATAGTCATATGTTATTTCATCACCTTTACTGATTGGTAATTTGCTATAGATAACGATTCGTTTTTCGCCATCTACTACAACAATTTTTGCATAACAATTTGGTTGGCATGAATGATTTATGAATCGAGCCAAATTTCCCATCTGTGTAGCATCGATGACCTGTTAAAATCGTTATTTGAAAAACAAATCAAATTTGAACCATGGATATATCCAATAATATTGCTCTCAATATAAAGAATAATAGTATAATAAAAACAGTACATGTATAGAATGTACATAACGATTAATAATTGCTTTGCTAATACTATATTTCAATTTCTTACAACGGCCTTGCTATTATGTTTTATAATTCTCCAGAAAATAAAATAAATTTTAAGGCGATCCAACTTACATTATCAGAATCAATACGGAACAGATAGCTCGAACCCATGCCACGTCTCTCGTAACGTTTTTCGCGCTCATCCGCCACTGTCGGTCGTATTTTCTGTCCGATATATTCAACAATCATCTCATCCGGAACGATTGCTTCCAACGCATATAAGCCCCAACCATGGATACGAGATCGAGCAAACTTGATTAGCTTTTTACGAAACTAAAACCAAGTTTTTAATTCAAAAATAAAGGAAAAGGCCATCTTGAGGTTTAGAAATTAAAATTACTTTCATCCGTTTATCACGCATGAACACATAGCCTGTACAATGCAGTAAATGTTTTGAGCTAGGATTATTAAGCTATAGTTCAGTTAATTTTAAAAAGACAGAATTTCATCATGGCTGTTATCATTACTATATTTTTTGAAGCATGACTTCTTTACACCTGGCAATTTCAAGTTGAATCCTTGAAAACAAGATCTTGGATATAACATAACATACTTTACAAGAAAAATGATGAAAAATAAAAATAAAAGAAAAAACAAGAAAACTTTAATCATATCATCTTTGTGCATTGAAAATACTCGACTCAGAATTTCGAAATCTCATTTTTCAATTTAAACAGTAACACAATAAAACCTTATTTATTCTATTCCCAGTCAAGTATCTAAGGATTAAGGAGATGCTTCCCTCAATTAATTTATCTCCTCCTCATCATCTATGTACTGTTCATTAAATTGGCTTATTTGGTTTTCATACTTAGTTCTAACTCTTCCGCTGAATAATTACCGATTATTATGATTGTAAACAACACACTAATAACTAAAAAATAGACGGATATCTTTCAAACTCTAAAGACAAAAAATGGCGGTACTATTATAAAAATTATTTCTAAAATATCTAAAATATTCTATATGTTAAGAAAATACAATCCAAAATCATTACATCCTGCAAACAATTAAGAAGTCTAAATATGTTTTTTCTTTTTTTCTTTTTTTTTTTTTAATTCCCTATTCACAGGTAAATGTCTGAGAAAGTTTTATTTCAAAATAAAATTCAAACAATTTACCTTCAACTGGTTGACTTTGAATATATCTGATGAAGTATCACCCATTGATGTCAATAAACGACGATTCATGCTTCGCGCTTCTCGCGTGGACTGCATCATATATCGAGCTTTTTCATCATCCTATCAATGCAAATATTTATAATCTAATTTCATTAAACAGTTTTGGAATGCTGCACTAATAATTATATCCTGAAAATAATATGTAAATTCATGTCGCCTTTTTATCAAACTATTAATGACAATGTTTTGACGATCTTTCATCAAAATAGTTATGAAATATATGAGAATAAAAATCATAAAGAAGATATATCAGTTCTAGTCTATTCAATTACCAGCAATTCACGAGTATCAGTAACGAATATGAATGGAATTGATTTTTAACATTAATGAATATGAATGAAATTTGTTTTTGCTTTTTCATTCCAACAAATGCATAATTTTTCTTAAAATTATAGCAATTTTGTAATATGTAAATATTAGATATGATAATTGAATCGCAAACCTTTTCATTTATTTCCGTTAAGAAAACATCCGGTCGTCTTAGAACACCTCTTTTTTCCTTGTGGGATAATTTATAATAGCCTTCTGTACGAGCACATCCCGATGAATGAGGTATTACACCTTCTAACTGCAAAAAAAAATTAAAGTTAATATAAAGATATATGCATCGTATTACATTCATTAGGAACTCTATTAATTTATAAAATTCCTTAATTTTTCAAGCATTCTTCCCACATTTCATAAAAAAGCAAGAATTTACCTCAGGATCATCATAATAGTAAATATTTTTTCCAATTTTCTTCGGTTTATCCTATAAAATGAATATTAGTAATAAAAAAAAGTACAAATATGCCATTCTTTATGCTACCAAATCAAAATTTTCTATAATCGATCGGTAGCAGCAAAACGGGTTCAATTCTACTCGAATATTTAGTAATTTCTAACCAGTAGATGGACTTCTGGCACTTTTCTCGGTGGCACCCAATATAATTTTCTATTCCATGTTGCCGTTCCATCATTCTGCATCTCATGAAATGCTTTTTCCAGAAACATCAAATCTTCTGCATCCAGACCTTCCTTGAAAATGGAAAGTTATGCATCCATGTAATATTACAGGAAAAAATAATTGTGTTCAAATCTTATTTCCTCTTATAACATATATCCCTGATCTTTAAATTCCAATTATAAATCCGTAACAAAAAAATTAAGGATCAAAATTTGAAAACCTACTTTTTCAAACTTCCAAAAGATCTCTTTTTCTTCCTTATGAGTTCTTTTATCCCATTGTTTTGCAGGTTTCCAAGCTGTCTCCCATGTAAGCTGTTCTACATCAACGGGTGGTGGAAGTAACGAAGCAAGTTCATTTCGATAGCATCGTTTCTTTACTTTTACTGCAGTTTTGAAAATAAATATCTTCAATTCCTAAGATATTATAATATTTTAAAGATATTTATAAAGAAAATTTCAACTTAAAACTGTGCGCCAAAGAAATCTTAGATATTACACTGCTCTACTTGATAGAACCATTAATCAAGGAATTGCTTGATAAGGAATTTACTTATCACCAATTAATTATGTTGCCATACCAGTTTTATCTTGTACGTGTTGCAGCAATGTTTTCTCCGATTTTTCCGACTTTATCGTTTCACAGAACTCCGCGGATATCGTTTCGCTATCACTGCAAGCTGAAATGCTTTTCTCAAATTCTTTTTTCAGCTGTTCCGACAATTCCACTGGAAGATAGCAGTGATCGTTGAAATATCCCTCTATATTTGCAGTATCATGTACCTTAATAAAATATTCAATTAATCTGATTTCAAACTGAAAATTTATCAAGTGCCAATTATGTGCAAAGTAAAAAAAAAAACAGTTGATATGATGCTAAAGAAGTTTTCCTCCATTATAAAAGATGGATAAAAATACAAGAAAAGGGGAGACATTAACATTGAGATATTCATCTTTTCATCGATTCATTTAGCATGAAAAACGATCAAGATAAATTTTTGAAAAAGCTCTTTGCATCAACTTAATCCGCTTAATTCATTTACAAAAACAGTTGTAAAGCCCTTACTTTTTTATTTCTCGCTTGCAATTCTTCCGTAACTTTATTTTGTTCTATCAAGTGAGATGCCGCAGTAGAACTGCTATAATTTATCCAATAATGAATAAAATATTATTTTGCTTAGAAAATACATTCCACAACTCAATCATTCTTAAATATGAAATGTTCATTTATATAAGAAAATTATTTTAACGTATTATAACGTAAATTTTCAAGAAAATGAGCAAAAAGATGTAAACCTCAACGATTCAGTTTCATCACAACCATTATTTTCTCCAATTTCAGCTTTAACGAATAACATCGCCTTTTCTTCAATCTCTTAAAGATTAAAACTGAACCTCTTTTGTTTTGATTTCATGTATGAATTTTTTCGCACTAATTTTATATGGAGTAATCTTTTAATAGTATTGAAACAATATAAGAGATACGAAGTTTTAATACATTAAGATTAGATATTTCGAACTCTGAAAAGGATTACTTCTAATAAGAGGAGAAGCGATTAAAAAAGGTTATTGTTAAAAAGAATCCATTGAAAGAATCTTAGAATCTATACATCGTGTAAAAAAATCCTTAAAATCACCAAAAAAAAAAAAAAAAAAAAAAAAATGTGATTTCCAATTTGTATCATTTATGTTACGAATAAATCGAAAAAATTAACTCTTATTTTGATCAATAGGAAACATTTTACTAACCAATTGCGCGAATTTCGTTAAAATCCTTTTCGATATGCTCTTGTTCTTCCTGCTGTTCCTCCTCCTCTTTGTCCACGTCCTCTTCTTCATCTTCATCTTCTTCACTCATTGATCCATCAATTGGTGTGACAATTCCAGAACCATCGTGTTTTCTTATCGAAAGCACCTGACTTGAAAGATCCGTTGAGCACATCGATTCACTTCCACTTATGCTTCTAAAAATGGTTTAACAATCATTTCTTCATAAAAGAATTAGAAATTATGAAATAAATCCAATTAAAATCGAAACCAAAAAACAAAACATAAAATATTCACCTAACTGGCGAACATTTCTTAAATAAATATTAATGACAATGCTCGAAAAAACAATATACTTATTTTGTTTAAGCTCAGGAATCCTCATTCTATTCTGCTTTATTTCAATCTTCAATAAAATTTATTTTTCATACCAAATAAATCTGATATTAAATTTCACAAAATAAAGATAAAATACTCCTTCCGACTAATAATCAATTAAATAATACCGTTCATTTTCACTTTTAGTATCTTCATCCGAACTTCTTTCTTCAGCCAAGCTACTTTCACTTCTACTCCGATTCTGGTTTTCACTTCTTCTATAGCTTCGACTTGATTCGTGAGTCCTGTCGCTTTTTGTAGATGAAGAGGCAGAACAAAAAGATTTGTAACTATTTCTACTTCTAGATCGTTGTTTTCGTTTCGGCGACAGATGCACTTGTTTCTGGAAGTAGTCGCGTTTAGGCTAAAAATAATCTACAAGCGTAAATGGAAAAAATGTTTTGTTGATAAAAAATCGTTGTATCAATTGTGAAATAAAAAATATGTAATTTAATCCAGTAATAGCAAAAAGAGGATCTCGTTTAAAGTTTAGAAAGGTAAAAATTTGATTATGAACCGAAAAAACAAAACAAAAAAAAAAAAAAAAAAAAAAAAACAATCGTTAAAATGAAAAAGATAAAGAATTTCATTTGTAAAATATCTATAACAAACATCAAGTTGGATAATCTTTTAAAACTGAAAAAAAAAGAAACATAATCAACCTTCTTAAAGCTAGGCATGTTCCGTGCAATGCCCAAACCTTTGAAGAATAATCCAGTACCCAACAACGCCGCCGTGTCGGGACCAAATGCTGCCGACATTTCAGCTCTTGTTTGTTCAGTTACTTGTCGGACCATTTCGTTCAACGAATCTTTTGAACTGAAAAACATAATAAATTTTAGGAAAACACACAAGTATCACTTCAGAGAAAATTTAAATATGCAGATACAAATATTTGAAGTCAATACTAGGATGAACAGCATTTCGAGTTTATAATGAACAATCTAAAGGCTTCTGGATTTATGTCTAATATTAATGCATCTTTTCTTTCAAATAAATCAATTAGTCGTCAACAAAAGATTTACAGCATCTCATCTTTTTTTATACATTTAAATGAATCAAAACTAAATCGATTCCAAATGTTGTTGATCATTTTCAACAGTCCATTCAGCAAAATCTGGAAATCATTTAATTCAAAGAACAGCAATATCGTAATTCTACCTCACAGTTTGCTTGACTGAAGGAACGCTGGCTTTATCAGTAGTTGGTATTAGGGTATCCGTAACGCCGTCTTTTTTCTCATTCTGCCAAAAATCATCATCCTGTTCCTAAGAACAGATAAGAAAATTGATAAAATCTGAATTATTTGAACGCTGCAGAATTCTTTTTATCGTTTCTTTTAAATCATAAATTTATAAAATTTATTGGATTACTCCATTTGGGAATAGAAATTTTGCTATCAATAATTTAGTTCAAATGATCTGAATGAGGCTCTCCTATCACTTCACAAAATTAAAAAAATATAATTTTAGAATATACAAGACAAAGATAGAAAATGTGAAATGAAGCTAAGCATTTTGAGACAAAAATTATTCATCATCGACAATTGAAGATAATGCTATATATTTCTTTAAAATCATATCATAGAAAATTTTAATGATGGTCATTAATATTTTCTGTGACATGATTTTAAAGATGCGGCAATTTATCTTTCAAATTCTCCCCAATCATCCTGTTTTGAAATCATTAATCTGTCTTGTGGGTAAAAGCATCTGAATAATCTGATACTTCAACTCTAGCTTTTTCCTTTTCTTTCCATCCTTTTTCCAATTTCTCAAATGCAACACTTTCGATTTTGCGCATTAAGTCCTTTAGCAAGACAGTTTTCAACTCTTCACGAACTGCCACATACACTGCATGCACATAATTTTCGCGAGCTGCTCTCTAAAAACAAAACGAATTTTGTCGTGATTGAGCAATAGATGTCGAGATATAAATGATAAAAAAAAAAATCAGAGAGAATGATATTAGAGTCTTCACCTTTTTTTCCAGAATTTGCTCTTCTAATTCCTTTCGTTTTTTATTCCCTTTTAATCCATATCCAATCTCCACTTCTTTATTTTCAGTCAGTTCACTCTGCTCTTCCATCATTGTGTTCAAATGTTTATTTTCTTCCCTTACTTTCTTAACAGCATTCACAGGAGAAGATGAACCAATCTGTAAAGCATGAAGTAAGAAACAAATCAGAAAATTCTGTTCAAATTCTCGAACTGTACAACAAAATATAAGAAATAAAACTAATAAACTATTTATTTTCAATTGTTATTAAAAAAAAGTACTTGCCTCAAAAGAAACTGGATCTGAAGTAGTATTGCGATATATGGAATTTGCTTCTATTTTCGGTTGTGAATTTGTCCAAAATTCACTGAATAGTTGAACAAGAATAAGCAAGAAACATAAAAGATTTTCAAAAAAAATTTCGGAAATTTATTTGAGAAAAAGAAAAAAAAAAGAGATGAATGAAAAAAAAAATATAGTTGTGGTTCAAATAATGTTTCTTAATATTATTGATGATAATAATATAATTGTAATAGTTCTCAAATTAATAGTAATACAAAAATTTTGTTAGATAATCTGCTACTGCAAAAGATAAAAAAAATAAATAGGTTCATAATTGGATAGAATGATGTAAAGCTGCTTTTGCTATTACATCAGAAACCGCTAGCGTCGGAAAAATGTTTCTATTTCCATACGCAGTGAAATCATTATATAAAAAAAAATTAAGAAAACTACAATGAAAAAAATGATTTGACTTTAAATTTCACGATTTGCACAAGCATGAAAAGCTATAAAATTGAGTTTTTAAAAAGGAGGAAAAATGAGTGCAATCGTTGCTAGAATTAAAGCATGTTTAGAATATGTTCGTAACCTATTCATCTTTTCTTGTCATTGCACACAGACCAGACAAAATAATTTCACGGAGATTTGACAATATTAAGATTGTTTGAAATGTACAATATAAGAATGTACAACAACATCAAAGTGCGGAACCAGGATCAAAATAAATTAATAATACAAATTTCTCCGAAATTTCATTACGGAACTTACGCAGAATTCAAATCAAACGGATGTTTAACAACAGTGATGCTGCGTTCGACAAAAGAAGCTTCAGATAGAGGCATTTCTTGCTGCACCACAGCACTGGTTGCTGTAGTTGATGGTAAAAAAGGTACATCAAGGGCTGAAAAATACTTTATATTTCAATGAATGAAAAAAAAAAAAAGATATAAATATTTCACCTGACGAATTTATGTAAATTATTAGGTTATATATAGTATGATTTCAAAATTTATTCACACAATATCAATTGCAAAACTATAAAATCCTATAGAGAGTACATCTAAAGCTTCTCAGAAATCCAACTGAACTTGAAACAAAAATACTGATTTATACTGCGACTTATTCGAGACAAGTGCACTTCGTATCTTTCATGTATACATACTAATAAGCGACTGGAAAGGTCAAGATGCTCTTTGATCCTTCAGAAAACCATTCTCAATATTCTCTCTAGATGCTTATATCTTAAATTTTCAAACATTTTTCGTTTGAAACTAAAAAACTTAAGATATTCTTGAATCAAATCATATTCAAAAGTTAAAGGGAAAAGATAATACAATTCTACCAAATATTTGTAATATGTTAATAAATGAAGATTCAACAATTTGAGACTATATTTTTCATTATCAAATCAATTAAAAGACAAGAATTATTACACATTCTCCTGAAATAAAAGGAAGTGAAATACTACCTGCATCGTTTGATCGCTCTTCTTCGCGTGTCTCTATGATCTGAAAAGCGAGAAATGATGATAATTTATATAAAAACTATATATACGGCCTTTTTACAGTAGCAGAAAAAAAAACACAAACGAAGGAATCATTTTCCTTTTTCCCTTTTCCGTTCTCCCATCCTCTATCACTCAGTATCATTTTAATTTAAGAGAATCGGAACTTTTGCAAATAGTAAAAATCGAAAACTCCGAAACTTCGATTTTAATTTATTTGTAATATCAATAATAAAATTAACTACTCCACATTTGACGCTACTATATTTCACAAATCTCCCACGACAATTATTTTTTCCTTATTTTTCAATCTTCTATTCATTATTTTTTTCTTGCCCTATTTTAATTTGAAACTATTTTCAAATAAAAACAAATGCATATAGTTATAATTAATTCGAATTTTCTTAATTTTGGTTTCGTGTTATTCAAAAAAACACAAACTACAAACACTTTGGCCATACCTACCGGAGATTGCATTGAAGTGGATCGAAATAGATTTTCCAGTCGTCGTTCGAATGAAGATCGCGAACTTTCTGTTGGAGGAGTAGACTGCAAAACGCATGGAAGTGGAGAATCACCGGATAGCTTCTCGGGTGAAGTTATAAAAGTAGGAGTTGGTAATGACTGAGTCGATTCATTCTCTGAAAAGATGTTACATATGAAAATGTTGCAACTTTAAAAACGAAAAAAATTTTTCCAAACACATTTAAATTCAGTTCTATCAAGATTCTCGAAAATTTTCCAACGATATACAACGTTAAATTGACTAACTTGTTAAATTATTTTTCACATGCGCTATTGACTGATGTACTATATCACTTGTTCCAACTTCTTTGTCATCTGATTCATCGCTGCTTGCAGTCACCGCTTCAACGATATCCTAAATAATTTTTCAATTCCAGTGAAGTTAAGATTCAAATCTATTGGGAAAAATTTTACAATCTGAAGAATGTCTAGCAAATAAATTGACAATTGCATCCAACTCGTAGTCTTAAGTCTTAATCTCAAACATTCATTTTCTAATTCGCAACTGATTACATCTGCAATTCATGTAAAAGCTGAATTTTTATAAGATAACAATATTATGAATATACAGTACTTTAGTACACAAAAAAACAAACCGATAGGTTTACCGTTTGTAAATTTTTCGGTGAATGAAGATTTGAAGGATGTTTACATGTCCTAAAAAAAAGACAGCAATTATTATGAATATCAGAAAAAAAAAAAAACCATTTACTTCTTCCAACAGTTAATCAACATAACAAGAATCTGCGTGTTTATAACTGTGAAATCCAAAATTTGTTCGTGAAATAGCAAAAAGTCAGGGACATTCATCTTGTGTGTGTCCAATACACTTTCCGAATGTACCTTACATAAGGATCAACTAATTTTTTGTTTCCAGTTCTTCCAGAGAAATCAATGCCTTCATGTGATGGAAAACTCACATTTATATTCAAAAAATTTTAACTTGAAAATATAAAAATATGAATTTTTGAGAATTACTACTTGCAAATTTCTTAATCACAACAATGAAATTTATACTTGAATTTCAAATAAAAATAGATAGTATCAAAGATTGTAAATTCCTATTAGAACTCTATTTCAAAACCATATCTTTTGTTATTTCTAAGAGAAGAAGGTTCATCAGATTCCGTTTCTGATTCAGTAGTTGAGGAAGATGAAGACCATCTATGACCTTTTTCATTTTCACTTAGGCTAGAACTTTCTCGATCCCTATAGCTTCCATTGTCACTGCAATAAAAGAAAAATCTTTTTCGTAATAAAGAATAATGTTGACAGAACTTCGTCATTCTCATTCCAACCTTTACTTCTTGCAACGAAGCCGAACAAAGGTTGATGTCGCATCAGCAAAATATTTCTACTTTTTGAAAGCAAACATATGAGGAAGAAATTTTTTTCGGAAATTTTCGAGTTTTATTTTTTAGATTCTAAGATTGGAACAAACCATTGCCTATGTCTTTTTTCCATAATTCGCTTTTTCCGCCAATTTACATGTCTGGATTGCTGCTGATGAGTATGCTTCATTGATAAGATCTTCCTATGACTTTTACTCTTTTTTGCCTAGAAATTTGAAAGCATTCAAGTTTTAAGAAACCAACTGTTATATTACTACGAATCATCTCGTGTTATGAGCTTACCGTAATCAATGAACTGCTTTGAATATCGCGAAATCAACAAAAAGATTTCAACTTTTAAAGCCATTTTTTAATTTCTAAAACATTCATTGAACCAATTTTTTATAATTTTACTGATAAGCAACAACTTTAGATATTAAAATTACATCAAACTCACCGCTGACTGCACTTTTAGCTCTTGCCCCTGTGCACTGAATTGATCTTCTTCACTACTTACACTTTCTAAATCTGGTAAATCTACATCTGGCTCAACGAAATGCTCATCTCTTTTAGTAGTTTCTTGCTCCTGTTTTTTGTATTTTCGTATGCGTTGATAACTTTCCACTTCTTCCACAAGTTCTGGTGATTGAAGCAAATCTGATTTAGTTTCATGTGAACATTTTCTAATATTATCGTTCTTCCGAATTACAATTTCCTAAAAAAAGAAAGAAAAAACATGAGGTACGAAACACCTACTTGAAAATCAAATATAATGTGATGTCCAAATTTACCCAATGTGATTCGTAAAATTATTGCAAACTATGTAAATATGCAGGGAAAAAATATCGAGTAAAACATAAGCTATCACATTTCTCTCTTAAATTTTATGAATGAGAAAACAAATTAAAAATAAATTTTCCTTTTTCATGAGTGAGGAAACATTTTTTAGTTTCCACCTCTTTAAATCTTACCAGAAACTCAAGTACAAAAACAATCTAAACTGCACACTCTTACATATTGAAATACAATTCTTGCATTTCATTAAATATCAATCAACTGAGAAAGCCTTCAAGTTATTTAATATGACTATGATCATATTTCTACTTTATAATCCAAAAATATCCAGAAATTTGGCATGATTGAAATAAATTCCATACCTTGTAGTAATTACTAGTTCCGCCTGCTCCTTTCTTCTTGTAATATTTACGCTCCTGAAAAACTTTCAAACTCTATTTCGGATTCGAATCATTTGAAAACAGTATGTCGAGAAATCAAGTGAATCGTACATTATGTAAAGCTATCAGTGGATACAGTGAGGTCCAAGTTGTAATCAGAAAACAAGAAAATTATGTAATTTGAAAAATTAAAAAGTAATTTTTGTCCGATTTCTTTATCATTCGCCTCCTCCTTTGCTATGCTATACAGAAGGAAGAAAACCAGATAATAGTGTAATTTCTTAGAACTATAAGACAGAACTAATTTGATAATATTTAACAACGTATGATTTAAAAAGAATACAAAAAATTCCAGGTAAATTTAATGAGATAACAAATTTTGATTGGCATTATTTTCAAATATATCACTTACTTCTACAATTCCTTTTTTTCGATGTCGATGTTTTCTTTTAACGGTACTGCTGCTACTCTGAGAACTTTCTTCGCTCAATTCACTTCTTTCGTCACTCCTCGAATTGCTACTTCCAGAAGCAGAAGAAACCGAAATGATCTCCCGAAGGCGCTTTCTTTTTCTTACTTTTACTTTTCCACTCGCTTAAGAAAAAGAAACACCATTTGAAAAATTTTTGTTAAATAAAAAAACAATGATTTTATCATTTCTAACGAAGACATACAAAAAATCTGATCTCCTACCAAATCTTCCCTTCTTAAATTTCTTGCAAATTATTTTCTGCAGAATTTCCTTATCGATTCTCTAGTAAATTTGTAAAAAGTGGATTTTGAAAACATCATTACATTTGCTAAAAACAATTACAAACCATTACATTTTCGCTATTACATTTGCTCAAAAAGCAACGCAGCAGTTTAATGAAAATATGTTAAAATTAACCTGGAATGCTTCGTTTTCTTTTCTGTTCACCAGGAATGATTGTTTTCAGTTTTTTCTTCTCTTGATTTTCCTGCTAATGAAAGTATACAAAATATTTTAGATAAGTCATATAATGGTATTTATGAAGAATATTCAAAATCCCAAAATTTGATTTTTTTTTTAGGTCATGAATTACTTTTTCATTACTGTTTTTCTTTTGCTCTTTTATCTACCATTAAAATTCAGACAATCTCAATATCCCAGAAAGATCATGGATGAGCTCTGATGAAAAAAAAAAAAAAAAAAAAAAACATAAGTCATGTGCTTTGGTGAAAGTCAAAATACGTCTTGGCTTTCTCCATGAAAAGAAAAAAAAATGATAGCCAATCCCCATCACAATGTTATCCTTCTTTTCTCTCCGAAAGACAAAAACTTCTATAAAAATAATCATGAATCAAGAGACAACGATAATACATGATTTGAAAAAAGAAACTTTCGAAGGTGCTGGATCCATTGGCGCAGTTTCTTCGAAAGATGACGTACTTGGTACAGGTTGAAACGCAGTTGATGCAAAATTCGATATTGTTGGTGCTGAATTTTTTATGGAAAGAACTTGAGATGGTACTGAAGCCGACATAATTGTTTTTGCTCTTGGCCAAGTATTAGGTACTAAAAATATTAATCAAACAAACAAAGGAGAGAGATAAATCATTTAAAATCCAAAATTTTCGGTATTTCTGTTAAAATGCATTCAAATTTATTAAAAAAAAAGTTGGAATATTCACAGATTACTCTCCTAACTATTCTGCATTTATAAAAATATAAAATAAGTAAAGAGTTAATGGAAAACGAATTTAGAATTTATGGTAAGAAATTACACACCTTCATCGCAAATTCACCGTTAAAAATTCGAAATTATCAAAATTTTAAAGTAACCTGAAGTTCGTAGCGGTGGAGGTGGTACATTAGACCACATAGGAAATGGCATTCGCCCAGTTATTGGTGGATGAGGTGGCAATGGTGAAAAAGTGCTGACGGAAGATGAGATTGGCGGAAAACTCGGAAGAGGAGATATGGGATTGGATGGTATTGAGTGGTAGTAAGTAAATGGCGTCTGAGAATGCTGATGAGACATAAAATGATGAGAACAGAATGTTTGATGTGTTGCTTGCACTGTTGTTAAAGATGGATACGATAAATTTGTGCTGGAAGGAGATATTGTCGACAGAGGGAAATGTTCGGTTACTGAGGGGATTGTTGAACGTTCGTTAGGCGGTACTACATTTTCGATGTGTGCTGCTGTAATGCAGATTTAGTTTATTTTAACTGAAATAAATATTATTTTCAAAAAACTAAGTCCATAATTTGAAATACTTTTTTACCATATAATAATGAGGCACTGTTTTGGTAAACATATATGCAAATAACTGAGTTCAAAAAATCTTCGGAAAAGTATCCGCAATTATGCCCTTCTCCGCTAACTTTTTGCTTGATCCTTTATTTATTTTTTATTTGTATCTTCATTTGAAAGTAAGCAAAATCAAATAAATGTAAAGTTGTTCTTAGCTATTTATATCCAACTTGTTACAACTGTATGTATTCTTAGACTGACCATAATAAGGAATTATGCAATTCTAAATCAATCTTAGTATATAATTTAATATTAAATCATATAAATCTCTATAATTTTTTGGATACTTTTTGTCAATGTAGCATCAACTGATTGCTGATGTATTTGTCGATCTTTATCATGATGAAATGCTGTTTCAGATTCATCAGGCTGTTTTTGCGGTGCTGGTTCCAGTATTTTAAAATCAGTGGATTGTTGCCCACTTGTAGAAGGCGATGGACTTACAAAAATGTTTTTCTGGAATTAAAATAATTATTTGTTCCTTCTATCAAATATGCTTTATGCTATTTTACTAACTCAAGAACAAAAAAATTAACAAAACTCAAAAGTAACAATAAAAATTAATGGCAATTCGTTGTAAAAGAGTAAATTGAATGGACAGTCTTGTCATAGATATTATGAATGGAGAGTCCAGTACTTACAGATCTTATGGCAGACCTGCCCGAGAAATTCTTGTAATAAGTCGAATTCATTTATTTCTCCTTTTACGAAATAATCTGATTTTCATATAATAAATTTTAATTTAGATCTGCAAATATTAATTAAAAACTTCAAAAAATGCTCAAAATTTACATGCTCAGATATACTTGGAGAATTGATTTTCCGGAACTCAGTAAGTCTGTTATGATCCAAACGTGATAAATAACGAGGTACCGGTGCTGCTTCCACTGCTTGCTTCTCATAGAGTCGACTTATTTCTCTGGCTCAAAAAAAAAAAAAAAAAAAATTCTATTATTTCTGATAATTCCTTCATAATTTTCGTAGCTTTTATATTCTTCAATTAAATCAGACATAATATGAATTGCAGTACTCATAACTAATTAATTAATTCCTTCAACTCCATTACGTGAACACTTGTGTTGGAACGAAAATCAGTATTATTAATTCCCCGATAACAAATAAGTTGATTAATAAAACAAAAAAAAAAACGCACCATACGGATCAATAATACATGTAATTGTTTGTCCCATAACTGAAGTACCGTTATTTTTTGTAACAAAAGACTGAGCCTTGCCGACATCTTGGAAGACAACATATGCCATACCCAAATGTTTTTTTGTTCGAGGATGCATGTAAACAAACACTTCAATAATTTGACCCGTTTTCCTAAAATATTGAAATATTATGTCAGATGAAGTTCGCATATTTGATCCAAAAAAGTGTAAAATTTTAAGTTAATTCATTTTTCTAGAGAATTCTAATTATCTCATCCAAACAAACATTTTCGATTACTTAAATTTTTGCAAAGAAAATTTGGGAGAACTTACTGGCACATATTAGACAAAAATGCATGGTTTATGTTATCATTCAAACCAAATATAGAAACTTCACGCTTTGGTTGTGGTCCAACCGAGTTATTGTCCAGCTGTAAAAAGATTTTATGAAAACTGTCTTGATTTGAAAGCCTCTCTAATTAATTTTTTTTATGGAGTTGAAAAAAACTGCAACATCCCAACGAAATTATTAAGTGAAGAAAATTGAGGAAAGACATTAACAGAATGAAGAAAAAATTAAATGAATGATCGAAAATAATCAAAAAATGAACTTACAACAAAAGAAGGCAGTGGAAGGTCGATCGATTCTACATTACGAAACCTTGTTAGTGGATTCCTGGGATCACCCAATGTATGCACATTATACTAAAATTATTCATTTTGATAAAAGAAATTCCATTTCTCACATGTTGAGTGAATAAATGAAATTATCATTCCATTTATTACTTTTATCATCAAAATTACAATATCATCCATGTATCTATTTTTTTTCCGCTTTATTAATCAAATTAATGAATACATTATTAAAAACCAACTATATAAACATAAATATAAATATAAACAAATAAGTAAAAACATATGTATTTTTTAACTTTAGTTTTACGGTTCTATTAAATAAATGATTTGATTATCCTTGAACTTTGAGTGCATTTTATATATTATTGGCAAGAGCAACTAAGGATCAATCCCTTACTTACCATTATTTGCATGAATACGTGGTTAAATTATTAGACTATATTTTTGTCCAATAATAACAAAAATTGAAGGGAACCTTTGGATTATCTTTACAGATACCGTCGCAGCGAAAAATTACATGCTTTGCATCAATATTAATAGCTTTCCAAGCTAATTTGTGGTGAAAATGGTGCACTGTTTCCGATGCTGGACGCAATCGATTTGATCCTCCCACTGATACTTTACCTCCTGAAATCAACGAAACTTATTTTTAGGATACTGATCGACAACTCAGAAATGGGATTTCACTACTAAAATGAATTGAAATATAGAAAACATTAATAATCTTTCATTGCTTATTACTCTTAGAAAATTATGGCTTCAGAGTTTTACACAATTTCAACCACTAGTAATTAATCTGGAAATAAATAAAATTTTCACGACTGACACCACTGGCCTTTTCTAAAGCCCTCCTACATCCAATCAACTATTGTCCAACCAGAAATGACAACTTTTTCATGTTAACTAAGTTTTTATTTATTCCTATTTTGCAATGATTATTTTCCCTGAACCCTGCGTACATAATGAAAAATAATTCTGGAAAACTTGATGTTTTCCACCCTTTTTAGTCATCTCCATTTCAATCCCTTATTTAAATATATTACAGCTTCAATGAAGGTTTTTTCTCTCATTTAGACTTTCATTTAATCTTATTGTCGCAGTTTTATCTCATATTGTCCCATTTCAAATTATTTTCCTATATTTTTTGTTTCGTTTTCCAAAATTGTCTAAAATTTTTTGCTTCGTAACAACAAAGAATTTCAGGTAATTTTGATTGCTTCAAATAACAAAATAATGTAATCTATTTCATGTTTCGTATTTTTTTTTTATTCTTTAAATTACAAACAAGGCAACCAAATCAGTGCATGCATTTTGCTCAGATAGGCATAAGCATTGATTTAGACTACATTTATTCTGTTCATTTCATTTACTAAATGATTCCAGCATGTAATAATAAGAGATTTAGAACTGTATATTTTGGATTCAAATTCCAATTAGATTTTGAAGAATATTAAAATAGTTTGTTAGTAATAAACCAAACCATTTCGATGAGACGAAGCGCCTTCATGCGCATCCATTCAGAGAATCCAGCAGATTAGCATAAGCATATCATCACTTTACTGCTTTTTTGATCTTATACATAACCACAAGTTGACTTTATCCTGCAAATCGTTTTTAAAATCACTGACTTACAGATCGGAAGAAATTCGCAAAGGTAGCAAGGAACGAATCCACATGCAAAGAACAATTTATTGGAAATAGATTGTATTTCCTTGCTAAAACAGATCAAATACCGCCCACAAAACACCACTATCAAGTCGCACCACAGAGCCGATATAGCCACTGACGACACAAAGTCATTGAGAGATTATTGATAGATAACAAACGCTGCTGGATCGCAACTACGTGCAGCAGCTTTTATTTTCATTTGAAAATCTCTTTCGCACATAATTTTTCGTTACGACTGGTTGGGATTGAAGAAAAGTTGGAGATAGTTAAGAGTAAACACTTGGCCACTAATACTTTTACCATTTCTCACTCTGAATAGATCATATGGGGTGGGTAGTGGATTGGACGTGACTGGTTGCTAGAGATTGCATAGCAAATAAGAGCCAACTGGAAAAGTTGTTTAACGTTGAGTTGTGACAGAGACGAATGCTTCTGTAAAAAGATTTTATTGATCAATAGAAGAGTTTCTCTAAACAATTATTTTCCAAGCAAGTTGATCATTGGATTATTCTTTTCTTTGACATTCGTAGAGAAGAATAGAATGTCGATTTGTTGTTATTGCTGCGTTGATTTGTGTCGTTGTAGAACCTCCGAACTGGACTGTGTAGAAAACTGTCGGTAGAAAGAACTATCCTAGTAAAGAAGAATAGTGATTACTGGGGGTAAAGCACTAACTCGAAGTCATCATTTGTACACATTGAGACTTATAATAGCTTCTTTCCATCATTCAGTCTTTTGGCTGCAAGTATGTTTGTCGTTTTGGCGGTAAACATGTTTATCCGCTTTTGGTTCTTTTCAGATTATCTCCGCAGTTCCTGATCTTTAATACTCTTTGCTTACAATTATAAAATTTTTCGAATTTCCCCACACCAACGTCTCGATTGCAAAGCTTTTCCATCTCAAACTAAATTTAATCTCATTATCCTTTTCTTCTTGAAAGTAAGTTGAACCCTTCTGAAATTTGATTATTTTTGAAATATTCCGTTCTTTTCCTATTTTCACTTTTTTTTTTATTATAAAATAGAAAACATTTTAAGAATTAGTATTCTTTTGTCTTCTGTGCACAAGACGTCGTATATTCCTTCTTTTTTTCTTTTTTTTTTTTTTGAAAAATAACCAATCCATGACAGTTTAAAATCTGATTTATGAATTAGAACGTTTGACCAATCTGACATAGTTCTATTAAATGATATGAGATCCTCAAATAAAAATCTCACTCATCACAGATGAAATCCATTCATATACAGAGTTATATCTAGGAAAGTTTTTCAAATGCTTTTAATTTTGTGAATGAATTGGCATATGATGGCATAATTGTTAATTGAAAAGAAGAATTGCATGGTATATTATGTTGAAAATGTATTGAACATGCAATTATAGAATCTTTCTCCTAAATCTTTCGAGTAGTAAAAAAACAAGTCTTAGCAACAATCATTCGATAAAAAGTCATTCAAGACTTGAAGAGGTCCCCATTGCGACATTGATATTTGTTAAAAGAACTTTCATAAGAAATAGACAACACAATAGATTTTGTATGCAAATTGCTTGTCGATTCATTTCAGATCCAAATAAAATTGGAATTGATTATAATACTCAAGTGCTTGCTACATATCTATAAAACATTTTTTGAAACGCACCACAGAGCCAACTTCCGTTGATAGGAAAAATCAACGAGCAAAAGCCAAATGTTCCCGATAATCCTTTTTCTACTAAAATAGAACTGTGTAATAGATTTAATAGAAAAAACTCTTCATAAAATCATCAGAAAGAGCATTTCACCAGTTATAGCTGGCATTGTTAGTATAATATTGTTGCAAGTAACATCGAACTGTACATCGTAAAAATACATGAAGTATAACAGCAGTCGCATGAAAGTTGATCAGCTTGCTTTACATTGTATGGTGCCATAAATCTAATATCAAGCTCGAAAAAATAGAAGACGTTAAACAACTTACTGCTCATCCGTCTTGGAATCCAACATAGTACAACATGGTTTATTGAATACTTCCTATTCGTAAAAAACATTCTAAAATTTCTCTCCATTTTTTCTGTGTAAGGCTACAAATAGCTAGTGCTTGCTAAAGATGTTTAAAACGTTTATTGATTAGGAAATTGTTTACAATTGTGGACAGGAAATCTTGATTTACGTGCGTGCGATGGGTGGAAACTATATCATTTCAATAGATCAGAATATTTCTTGTAATTTAAGTATATGACAAAAACTTGAACCCAATCATACCTGTCACCGGAACAACATATTATACTATATTATGCACAAGGCCCAAAATAGCTTTCGTAATTTCTGATTAAGCAACAATGTGTATCTCAGTAGCAATAGCATCAAATATGAGTGAAGCTATTTTCGTGTTTTCAATTTGTCCCGAATTCAATCTTAAAATTCAAGCATAGTCAGAGATAAAGATTTGAATGCCTGTATGATTTTTAAATACGTAGTATACGTAACACAAATAAAACATATAATCACTCGATCAATGTGATATTCTTCGCCGTATAAACATTTGTTTCAAATATATCTTGACATTTGTTATATCGACTTCTTAATCGTGAACACAGGTAACTGTTACTCATCTAAATAAAGTAGAAATTATTATCTGCATGATATATAGCGGGTTCCGCACCTGTATAATTGCATAACAATAATAAAACAGTATGACAATAATCCAAATAATTTGCGAATGAAAGAAAAGAAAAATGTAAAACTCATGCATTATAGTGAGTGAAAATCTTATTTACTCCATAATTCCAATTTAGTAGTTTCAAAAAAATGGTTAAAATTTCAACTAATAGCAAATTTTATTGCAAATCTTTAATTTTTTTCTACAAAAATTTTATTGCAAATCCAAAAAAAAAGCAAATTAAATAATATGGGAAAAACACCTGTTTGTGTGGATCCATCATATTCAGAAGGGAGGGTTCACATTCTAGATGCTTATCGACTACGCATCTTCCATCTGGAAACACCTGGAAAAATCATACTAAAGAAATGTCTATTAATTTGTCGAACTTCTAAAATTGCCAGGAATGGATTTTTAGGTAAAAATATCTGAAAACATCCATTAACGAAAGATTTTCTGAGTAAAATCGCTGTCTTAAAATTAAAAACAATAACATTTTTTTTGTTTACTTCTAAGGCGTTCACATCATCAATTGTTGGTTCACCATTCGTAAAAGAGAGTGCACGTATTTCAATAATATGTTTCAGAGGCCATAATTCTGCATTCTGTGAAGCAGTATTTTTAAAAACAAACATTTTACCAGGCTGAAAAGAAGTCTAGCAGTCTAACATTTGTAGAAAAATTTTTCTGAAATTTATTATCTAAGACAGAATCCTTCATTTGGTTCCTCTGAAATAAAAAAAGAAATGTGTTTATTCACACATTTTCACTCTAATTAATCAGTAATATTTATTTTCAGGAGGAAAGTTTGCACTAGCTTTCTCTATTTCTTTTAACCAAACGATTAGCAAATCATTAATAGCAGTGCTAACTCTTCATTTGAGAATATAATTTTAAATGCTAAGCATATCTCCTGTTTAAAAAAAAAAAAAAAAAAAAAAACATATCTTAAGTTAAAAAAAATTGAAGCCCAAATAGACCACTTAAAGGCATAAAATTCTGGTTATGCTAAACAGAATATGAATATCATTAAGACAGTGCAAACAACCACTCTGAGAATTCACAGCAGAAAATTCAAGGATGAAACTTAATTCCTCTCGTATACAAAAAAATTTAATTTCTTCCATAAAAATTGATCATCTGACTCACTTCAGCATCTTTACCAAATAATTTTTCAATTTTTTTTTTGATATATGAAGTATCCTCCGAGAAATTCCTATAGATCCATACCAACCAAAGTTTTGGTGGTTTACTTTCCATCTGAAAAAATCTACTTGGTCGTTTTAATTCAAAAACAGAGCACAAATAGTTTATATATTCAGAAATTGTTAAATGATTGCTTCTTTAAATCTGTAGAATTTTGAAAGATGAAATTTCTTTTTTAAATACAAATTTATTACAAGAGAAAAACCTTTTCAGCAAAATGCTCCGGCCCGGCCATGTGTTTTTCATAATCAAATTCTTTGGAGATATCATTTCTGCGTGGAAGATATCGGTACCAATGTCCAGTTTTTTTATACACCCATTGATCTGCGAGAGTTAGAAAGCAATTTAAATCCGCAAAAGTGAAAAAAAAATTTTTCTTCCGGGCAAAATAAATTTTTCAAATTCTTATGATAGCTTCCAAAAAATTTTCTAATTTCTTGCAGTATGCAACTTAAAAATTCGAAATTTTCTTAAAAGATTAAAATAAAAAGTGGTTCTATCATGGTAAATGAAAAATAAAGGAGAATGAAAATGAATGAAAAAAAATAATAAAGAAAGAATGAATGAACCTCTATTTCACTGCTAATAATGAAGAAGGCATGTGTAATTCAGATGAGGATCCAAAATATAGATGAATTTATTTGAATTCTGACATATACCAAATTTATGTAACTTTAAACAAGTTTGTTAAGTAAAATGATCAATATACACCTTTTGAGACAGAAGATCTGAATATATGGAAATTTCACTTCAGCAGGTAATGCTAGGGAGTGAACATCTCAAGTTTATAGGTTAAAAATACTATAACTTACTTCTAATAACTTTTGCCATTATTTATCTGAAGCGATAGCAACGAGAGGTTGTTCAAATGCAATTCGGCGCAACTTTCAATGTAGTTCTGTGATTATCATTAATGGGATGAAGGAAATTTTTTCGAATCTGAAATGACACTGTTGTTGATGCTTGTCTCAACTGAAACTGACATCGTCGGCAAAATGAAATATTTCGTCGCAACTAATAATAAGACAAATCATTCACACTAATGGGAATCTAGAAGTTAATTAATGAAAGTTGCCCTCAATCTTCCATTCAAACGCGTAAATTCGTCATTCTTGAAGGAGGTTTATTCGGTCAAATAAATCTCTAAATTGCAAGTTGAATCTAAACCCGTGCGAGGGTTTGCACAACTGCATCATGGTTGCTCGCTCCACTGTTTTCAGAAAAATTCGAGTGTATCTGCTGCACTCGCATGACACATCTCGTTGGCAAATGCTGTACTCGGTCTGGTCGTTTCAGGTGTACGCTTATCGTTATTATCGACGATTTCATGAGAACATACCTGCTGAGGTGTTATATGGCAAAGACAGATTCTGCAATAGCAAGAAATCGAGTCGAATGGAGCAGTCAGTTTAAAATTTGCTAAATAAGTCTTATATGTCCTCGGATTTCTATACTGACTTAGTCCCACTTCATCCGATCTTCGATCTTTATGTGACCTTTTCTTCATTGCAACTAGTTAAAGAGCCCATATTACCGTATTCATTATTCCGTTTATTTCCAAGTTATTCTTTATTTACAGAAATTAGTTGCCAAAGGCATGTCGGAAACTTCCCGGAAATATCTGCTCTCTGAGAATTCTTTATTAATATTATCACTTTGTACTATGCAATAATGCAAAGATTACGTTGATAACTGATCTTTACTGCAACAAATGATCTTTATTGACATATTGGAATATAACAGAAATAGACGACAAACAGATATAGTTGTCATGAATGATGAGAGAAGGAAAAGATAGCCGCGAAAAGAAATAATAAGTACGCAAGCAGCTTTTAGCTTATTGCTTGACTCGAGCGTTGAATATGGGTTGCTCGTTCCTGAAAAATTGTCAAAATAAAGTGAAATAATCAAATTTGGTTCAAAAAGAAAAATGAAGGAAGTTCTGGTCAACAAAATTTTGCATATTCTAAAGTGAACCAGTTTTATGTTAAGAAGAAGAAATGAAGTATGAACCTCGCCCTCCTTATTGTAAAGGATAGTTTGCACATTACTTCCCATCCCAAACGACTCTTCGGCCTCGAAGATAAGCTGCTCGGGTGGTGCGTGAATTCCTCCTTGTCCACGGCCCCAAATCTGGAATTTTTAAGCTTTAAATACAAAGCAGTTATGAGATATTCATAAAATCGGTTTCTTTTCAGAACAAATCGAATTACTGCAAAATTTTGGAAATCAAGAAATCTAAGATCTAATTCGTAGACAACAGAAAAATGCTGAATCATGACTCACTTTGACGGTTTTACTTGGCTTTAGTATAAAATCTCTCGGAAGTGTATAAACAATTTCACGTTTCCCATCAATCTTTCTCTTTAGCTTCCATTCACCAATTAATTCCTCTTTTGAACGATGTGTATTCTCAAGGACGATGAATTTACCATCCGGTGATGTTTCCTGGATGGAAACATTGCCCTTCGCTGAGCGGGTGTATGACGTGCGAGAAGATGTTTCACCTTTTACCACACGCATTGTTTCTGTAAAAAAATGGAGAAAACTATCGCCCATTATCAAGAACTATGAATTAACCGAAGAACTGCATGGCATTTGAATGAATATTGACCAGATAAGGATTGCCATAGTCTCTTGCTTATAAGATTCAATCGTTACTCGGAATTTGATCCAATCCCATCATTTCTTGGTTACTGATTTAGTAAATGGGAAAGTAGTCTTTATCTTCTTTGTCATTTTCATCTACGAATATAAATGAAGGACTGCTCTGAACATCAGTCATCATTAAGTAACTTGCTTGATCAATTTCTTACAATGAACGTAAAAAATACCAGTATCAGCAACTTCATTGATGCCTGTAGTACGAACGACTTGTTCAACCAATTGTTTCAGGCCTGGCCCATCACCTTCGCCTTCCAACATCTTTCTGTAAATTGCTATCTCGGCGTCCAAAGTCTACAACAAATCATAATTTAATTCTGAAAATTATCGCAAATCGTTCTGCTTTTTTAAATGAGGAACATCAAATTTGTATTCTTTTAACAAACTGTGTGTATCTGTATTTCATTGATGACTATACATATATTTCAGCAAATCTCAATAAACAGGAATACCTCTCCAACATCCGCATCTCTCTACTCTCTCTTCAGCCTACCGTGTATTATGAACATGATTACTTACCTGTTTGGTATCCAATAACATTTGCAGTTCAACCATCAACGCTTGACATTCTTCACGCATCTTACGAATTTGCGCATCGCGGTCATTAAGGGCTGCTTCGTATGAGCGCTGATCGTCTTCAAGTTGAAAGTTTAATTCTTGGATTTGTTTCTCCAATAGTGAATTCTGCAGATATCGATATAATTTAAAAAAATTGGAAAGCAAAATAAAAGGCCAGGCTTACACAACGATGTGTTCATTGATTGTATTCTTTTTACAATATACTTACAACGATTATAAATTTTTAGTTTCTGTCATAATATTCCAAGTCCAAGAATCTAAAACTGCTCTTAATGAAACAGTTAGAATAGGTTTCTCATATTTATCTAACTGACTTAAAATTATTTAATCAAAATTGGTTTAAAAAGAAGGACAAATTTTGACAATGTTAGGTTAAAGATGATGAACTCACTCTTCCTTCCAGATCCGCTAATTTCCCCCGCAAATCACCCAGTTGTACACGGAGTCGCTTAACCTCTTCTCGTTGATAACCTTGCTCCATTGTTTGACGAGCGGATTGTGTTTGGATTTCTTGCACTTTCAGTTTGTACCACGATTCCATGTCGTTCCGATTGGCGCTTGTCATCTACAAAAACGAATATTAAATTGCATCTTCTATTAGTCAATATTGAAGGAAATTCAGTTTCTCTAAAGAATATTTTGCGATTCATTAAACGGATAATTTCGAAAATCAGAAAGGCTCTCTTAAGTCATCAAATTACTTAATGGTAATGTAATACAACGGAATATTGAATGTGGTCTCTGAAAGAGATTTATATTATACTACATCATTTAATCTATCTTCCTACTGGCTAGATTGTCAACTGATACAAAAGTGAGATCGGGAGTGAACTCCAGCTTCGATGAAATATCACCTTTTCCTAAAAACTTCAAAATATATTTTGCTATTTTGAATAACAAACCTGATCATATTCATTACGAATGTCACGAATAGCCGATGAGAGTTCATTTTTGAAAAATTCACGATTCTCACTAGTGGTATCACGAGCTGCCATTGCTTGTAAATCACGGATTTCTTGGTCTTGCACACGACGAATGAAATCAATCTCTTCCTGGAGTGTTTGCACTTGGTTTTGATAATCGATACGATTTAGCGTTTCTTGATCCAGGTCCTGGAAATCAGTATTTGATGTTAAAAATTCTTTGACTTTGAAGATCTTTCAGCATTTACTTCTGAGTTTTTTCAGTGGAATTATTTCAGAAAGTTCCAATCAGATATTGGAAAAGAGATGAATGATAATGAAAGACGAGGAAAGAATCATAAAAATGAATAAACTTATGTTTTCCCCTTCCATACTTCTCATTAATTCCAAACTACTAACAAATCAGATTTATGTTTAGTATGAAGTCGATTCGGCAAGTTTCATTTGAACTTCACTTGAACTTTTTCCTATATTTCAAGCTTGACCTTTCAAAAAAGGAGAAGAAAAAGGACTTACTGTTCTTGCCCGTTGTAATTCGCTCACAAGACGTTGATTTTCTTTTTTTATTCGTAAAATTTCTTCCTCCAGTAGAGCAATTCGTCGACGCAGAAGATTAATTTCAGCTTCGATATTTGATAATGCAACCAAAAGTTCGTCAATTTGGTCACGGTCAGTTAGACGTGCCTTTGTCGCTTCATCAAACCTGTAAAAGATGAACGCAATTTTCAAATGAAACTTTTTGGTAATAACTTTTTTAGACAATAAAAGATTTGTAAGTTTTCTGACTTCATATTATAAAAGTTGAAAATTAACCACCAATAATATCCGTAAAACATTTTCCGGTTTGTAAAGTGTGCATTTTCCTAGCAATTTCCAAATCAAATAAGACTCATAGTTAGTTCGAAAAGTTAAAAAAAGCAAGTCAGATCTTCTCGTGTATTGACTTTGAATTGAAATCTTTCTTGAAAAGCGATCAAAAGTGATGAAATTTATTTCTTTCTTATAAATTAGGGAATAAGTGCCAAATATCGACATAATTTCCATATAATTCACGAGCTCAACTTTGAAATATACCATTTATCATTAAATCCAAATCTTTCCACTAAGTACTTTCATCTGACTTATTATCTCTTTTCTACTTTCCTTTCGAGTCTTTATTCTTGTCATTTAGACTCAATATTATATTCCCGAGAAGCGAATCAAATGTCTCATCTATCAGAAAGAATCCTTTTTTCTTTTTTTTCTTTTTTTTTTTTTTGCATCTTTAGATTACACATCACTGACTTTTTATGTGTTATCATTTCTTCTTCTCATTAGCAATGATAAATTGGAAAAGATTTTTAGGAACAAACTTTCTACGATACTCCGCCACTTCTTCTTGCATTTTCTTGATTTGCTTTTCCAGTTCATCACGTTGCTTACCTGTATCACTGATAATTTTTTTAGCCTCCTGAAAAAAATGACAAAACTTTTCCTCTTAATTAAAAGAAACTCGCTAATTTATGGATGACCATTGACCGCCTTAATAATAATGAGCCATCGCAATAGATTCTGGTACTCTCTGAACTGAAACAGTATTCTTTATTAATTTTGCATTTTATGCTAAATTACTAAATTTTTTTCTTTGTATTCCGAAAGCAATTCCACATTCCAAGCAATATTTTATTGTTGATTGTTTGAATTCCAGATGATAATGCTAAAGAAACAGAAGAAAAGTTTTAATTTTGAAGGACATTTCGAATATCAATATCGTATTTCTGATTCCGTCATGTAGAACTGTGATGCTTTCTGTTTTACTCGCAAAATCGACAAAAATCGAATTTCAAAAATTGAAAGAATTTCAGGTTTGCTCTTCTCGTTCTACCAATTTAGTTTCTCTTTTCGCTCTTTCTATTGATTTAACTATTCGGTTTTTCTTTTTTTTTTTATTTTTTTTTTTTTCAAGTTATAACTAATGAATTACACACAAAAATTTCTTGCATCTTCATCATTCTCACGAAGTAACATTTTTTTCAAGTCCTAATTTTCAATTATGCGCATCATTTTCTCCAACTAATTTTGAAAAGTGCGCTTGGCCTGTCAAGAAGATCCATTCATTATGCTAATTAGAAACGAAATAATTCACTTCTCTTCTGCAACTTTCTATCCAGTAATGAATAAAATACCTTAACTAAACCAGTTAAAGATGTATTTTGCAACAGAATTTATGCTTAAAAACTTGCAGAAAGTTCTCCTTCGAACATTATTTTTATGCTTGACGTGTCTTTTCCCCATCGTCCACGCAGCATATCCAGATCAGCATTCAGTTTACGATTCTGTGCTTCCAAGAAACGTACCTGTATTATAGGTATAACTTGAATTCATGTCAAATTAAAGAATTTTTAAGATTATTTAGTTGGATGAATTTTCGTAAATTTCACTCTACATTAAGCAAATGTCCGAACCTTTTCGATATAATCAGCCAAACGATCATTTAAATCACTCATTTCCTTTTTTTCTCGTTCTCGAGCATCACGAATAGTAGATGCAGCATTCTGACCAAATGGTGACATGCCACTGGTCAAGGAAGAGGAACTCATTTCTGTTACCACCTTCACTACTCGATTACCGGATGCTACAAAATTAATAAACAAATTAAGAACGTTCTAATTAATTTTAAAATTAAAGTAATAGTGATGATTTACTTCGTTAACTTTTTTCTCACTTGAACTCATTCTGAATCATAACAAAAATGTCAAGTTCTTTATAAACCAATTGACATTCATTTCAAGTTTGTTGGAAATTATTCAGGTCAAGAATGGCACAAAGTGATCTGTGAAAGGTTATTTTCATAATAAGGTTCTGAGTGACTATTTCTATAATAAAATCTTGAGTCATTATTTTTGATAAGTATTATTTCGAATGGCACTTTCATTCATTTATTTGTCATTAGGTATTCTTGTAAATTATTGATTATGTTATGAATTTTTGATGCATCTGTACTTAGATGTTGACAAAATTTTTTATAAAAATGTTTCCGAGTTAGTGTTCGTTTCCAGCTGAAACTAACCCTAACATAAAGAGATTCAAAAATTCAATCTATTTTTAAACCAGTGAAGAAAAGTCCTTATTAAAGTTATTGCTGAATATTATCAAAAATTATGCCTTTTCGATTTCCCTCCTCAAATAAATTCTTAAGGAATTCGGTAGAACATGCGAAAAAAGTTACGAAAACTTACGAAGTCCTCCAAAAGTGCTTGAGCTGGTCGTTGTACTAATACGGTTGTAACCGGGTCGTGCTGATATTGTGCTACGATATTCACTCATTTTTGTCCACTACGATATACTAATTCTGAAGCTAAAACTTTTCTGATTTAAGATGGAATTAATTGAGAAATAGCACGAACGAATCGGAAAACGTCTGAAGTTAGTGCTAAAAAAGAGATGATTCTGTAAAGTATTTGTAAAGATTGCCAAGTATTGGCACTTATTGAGAGCACACAAATTTGCAATGAAAATAAATTGAAGTTACTGTGTCCATAATATTTACATTTTGCTAATTGTTGATGCAACTGGATAAGATTTCTTGAATGTATAAAAACTAGATTGATTTTTCAAATATTTAAATTTTCATGAAACTCGTTTCCATCAAATAAAAGTTTACAAAATTAAAAAAGGGAAAATGAAGAAAACTAATCATATGAACAACTATGTTGTCCTCAGTCTTTCATCATTTATAAACTTCAAAATATCTCTCCTCTCCATTTATCAAATTCTGAAAACTTCTCACTGCATCTTCAAGTAAAAGCGAACTCTTTCACATTTGGGAACTATTCACATGGGGAAGTTCAAAGTTGCTAATTTCTGAAATTTTTAAAATAAAAAAAAAAAAATGTTCTTTTTCCGAAAATAAATTTCTTAGCTGAAGCAAAAATGGTTTAAAATATGTAAAATGGAAGCGCTAAAATCAGTTTTTTTTTTTTTTTGGAATGCTCCTTTACCGTGTTTTTTCTATTTTTCTGATAAGGACTTTCATAAGAAAAAAAGGAAGGCTACATATATGCATTTAAAATTTGCTGTTTGCATTAATTTAAAACTTTCCTTTCCTTTTATGTTCCAACAAAAAAAGAAAGGCTGCGATAACAGATTGTAATTAAACAAATTGACAGTGATAAAAGAACAACCATAATGAATGCCATTTGTGTTTTTTTTTTCTTGCTCCAAGTTCTCATCTCCCGTTTAAATTAAAAAAAAAAAAGAAAAAAAAAAAGAAAACCGGAACTTAGGAATCTTGCTTTCTCATCCACATAATATTTCTTGACCTGTAATTGTTCAACTTCTAAACAGACAGCAAGGTTTTTCGACTAAATCTTTCGATTGATTAAAACATCAGCAAATGACTGATGACTGATCAGAGGTTCTCTTCAACTAATTGTTGTACTGAGAACAGAAGAAGAGAAGTTTTGAAAGAAAATCTTTTGGTTTTCTTTTTACTTTTTTATTCGCTTCTTTCGATAGAGCAATTAGAGATGTTCATCTTCAGCGCTAATAAAACGAATTTTAATTTCAATTCCAAACCAACCGATCCAAATCAATTCCAAAAAGAAAACAAAACTACAATACAGAAGTGAAATTCTTTTTTATTAATTTAATGAAGTTTTTATTAGTGAAGTTATTTAGTATTATTTAATGAAGTTTCTAGTGAAGTCTATTTAGTGAAGTTTTCAAGACATTGTTGATTCATCTTGAAATTATAGAAAATTTTCCGATTTTTCCTTTCTATAAGATTTTTTTGTTGTATAGGAAGTTTTTTAAAGTTAGTTTGGTATTTTTATTTTGTGCGCGTAGATTAATGATTAGATAAAGTGCTAAAACAGAACATGTTGGAACTTTAAAAAACTTCTTATATAACAAAAAAAAATCTCATGGAGAGGAAAAACTGGAAATTTTTTGTATAATTGCAAGATGAATCAATAATATCTTAAAAACTTCACTGAATAACTTCATTGAATTCAAAAGATTCAAAATTTCGATCTTTTTTTTCATCAAAAAAAAAAAGCATCTTGAATAACTAACTGTTCGAAGAGAATCGAATAATTTCCTCTTTCATATGTCACAGAGATTTCTAAATCCTATCAAGTTTTAAGGATGAAAAATTTAAAAGCTGAAAGTATCAGAAAACCATAAACAAACAAGAACCATTCATTGAATACATATATATAGTCTGTTAATTATTGCTTAAAGACTAGATTAATTAAGTATGAGCCTTATTTATGAATCGAAGACAAGATGAGCTAACTAAACTTGGCTTCAATGCTTTGAAACTTGCAACAGCAGACTTAAATGCATTTCATGAAATTTTCCGCGAATATTTCCAAATATATTGAAAATTTATATCAAAAAAGGCCGTCACAATTAATATCATATGGCTGAACTGGTAAAATTCGTAATTTGATAAATAGCGCCCTATTAATTAATGTGGCCAGCCAAGTAGCGTAAACTGTCTTACTCCTTGCCAAAAAATTTTGATTATTTGAAGTGCAAATAAAATTAACACATTCAACTCCACTATTCTTCAGATTCAACTTCACCCTCTCTTCATTCCTTAAAGTTACGACGGGGATAGCAATGATGAAAGCCAGAAGAATCATTCTTCTATTTATTTGCGCACAGATGGTGATTTGAAGTATTTCAAAGGGCAAAAAAATCATTAAAAAAAAAAAACAAGTGTAATCTGGGAATGATATACATACGGACGTGAGGTATATATTTTGCAGCAATCGGAATTACTGCAATAATTTGAATCTACGTTACGAAAGCATCTGAAAGCGGAATGTCCGTGAAAATTAGATGCAAAAAGGGCATCACCTGGTATAGAACGAACTGTGCTTCTCATACACTGGCCTTCAACTCGATGATAGAGGAATGCACTTGTTTAAGTACAATTTTTATTAGAACGAAAAATTTTATTGTACGTGATCCCACACATATTACGTGTCTCTCCAGCTATCCATTCCGCGTTTCAATCGGACATCGGAAAAACTGCTGCTAATCTGATGAAGATGTGCAACCGATCGGTACGAAATTAATGTGAGTAGTGTGATTGAGGACAAATTGAATAACAAAAACGATGGAAAGGGTGGAGCGCAATAAGGACCTTCGCTATCAGTCAAGGACACCGCCATCACCGCCCCAGACCATTCAATCATACAATTTGCGCTATCCAATAAAATTAATGACTTCTGAGAAAATGGGGACCGTATAGGCATCGCGGTCGTGGAATCCAATCTCATTCCATCGGTGCCAACCGCCGCTAATCTAATACTTTTCCTCTTCTTCAGTACCTTTTTTCGACAGAAGATTTAGAATATTTGTAAAAAAGTGTTAATCAACTAAGAAATGATTCAGCATCTTCTGAGCAACACGACGGTGAAACCGATAGATAAATAAGTGGTGGAAATTAGGATTCAGATAAGAACTACCTGGCTACAGATTCAGATTCACCAATTATCTGGAAATTGAACGTCTAGGGTATAGCATAATAGGAAGGAAGTAAGTGGAATTTATAGCATTTCTGGAAACGAAAGCATTGAAGATTCATTTATAGCTTGATTGGTATAAAAATGTATTTTACGGTATAATTTCTAAGCTGGAACTGATCTAAGATTTTGTAATTTAATCGAAAAAAGGAAAAAAAAAGACGGCAAAAATGTTGATTAATGAACAAGTGAAACTAAAAAATAAAACAATTTTCTGTGAATCAATTTATTTGATGACACATCCTTCAGTGATTTTTTCTAACATTCACGAAAAAATTCGAATTTCACTGTCTTTCAAAACTGTACAAAAAAAACTATCTTAAGAACAACTGTTATTGCTTTTACTGATCAAGAAAAAGACGATCTTTTTATTTCTCTGGCGAATCTAATGCACGGAATCACAGGAATCCAATAAATGATTTTGACAAGCAACACAAATTGAACATTTCATGTATGAATTGTACAATTTCTTTTTTTTATTTTGAATAAACTATCGAACAAAAAAGCTTGAAAATGGATTGATTTCGAATTTATTTTAGCGAAATATTGGAAAATGATGCAAACTTATTGTTATTATTTCAAATAAATAGTAAATTTTTACGATGTTTTTGCAATTTCTTCGAAATTCTGAAAAAAACAGACGGAAATCTGAAACTGCTTGGGGTAACATTTTTGAAATTTATATGTATATTCACTATTTTTTGCCTTTTAAATCAAAAAAATGCTAATTAATTGACTTCTTCTGTAAAGCAAATCTCCTAAACAATATCCTATAGATGAAATCCACAATGAGAAAAGAAGATTGAATTATTCGACGAGAATGTAAGAGCATCTGAAATTATGATTTTTCGTATTCTTGCAATCTCTTGTAATACAATAACAAGGTGAACATTAGAGGTCGAATACTGTCAGAAGTCTATAGAATCTTGATTGAAAATGATGATTTTTGAACTGTTATAATGCAACTTTTTTCATTTTTTTACTTTGCTCGCATGCCTGATTGATTTGATAGAAAATTATCCGAATCACTGTTTACAGGAATGGTAACATTCTAAATCCGAATTCCAGATAACGAATCAATCTCATCAAATTAAAACTATATTTGGTGCTTTTTTTTTCTTTTTTTTAAAATAAATTCGTTTGAATGCAAAAGCGAAAGAAACAATTTTATAATAGAGAGATAAGGCCATTAATAAGATAAGATGTCAGATTTAAATGATTCCTTGCTGATAAGTGACTCATCGAATGAAAATGTACTTTGAATGAAGTGGGCTTGAATAGAATATAAACATTGATTCATTCTCTTAATTAATTCAGTCTTTCATTTTCCATTGATTCTTTCGCATCGATTTCAGAAGAAGCCCTTAACTAGTATGTTCCCACTAAACGAACTTACTGAACTTACTGTCCCCAAGGTTGCATTCTTCAATCATCCCATACCTGAACATGGAGCCATCAATCAAACAAACTTCCTTCCTGATCTAACATGCCGATATTGCAAGCAACCAAGAAAAGCTTAACGATGTGAACTAAGTTCATACTACGGATTGCTGAAAAACCAAAAAAAAAAAAGAAAAGCAAAGCATTATTCTGCATAGTTTGAAAAACAAAACTTACTTTTCAAAAGTTAAAGTAATTTTTTAGGATAATTTTAAACAGTTCACAGTTTGATAAACAATAATCTGATTCTAAACCAATAAATTGAAGAACTAAGTAAAATGGGTTATAGCAGTTGAATTGAAGTAGACTAAATCTGATATAAATTGAACTAAATTGAATGTGTTAAAAAAGATGTGACGAAATGGAGTTAAACTTAGAAGAAAAAATTTTTTGAAAATGCACTAAAAAGATCAAATAAGTTCGTGAAAAATTGTGCTCCCACAAACTTTGGTAAAATTAAACGAACCAAGATGGAAGTATTCTTTTATTGGTCTGCATCTAATATTTTTCAAATGCACATTTTATTTAATTTTTGCTTTTACACTTCAGAATTTCTGCAAGAATTTTATTTTACTTTCGTAAGAAACCTCAAGTAATCTAATGTCAATTGTTTTCAAGTTTACAAGGAAATGAATAGGCTGTTATTAATTTGCTCTTTCTTCTACTAACTTTCGAATTAATTTACTCTTCCTAACTATTAATTACTCTCCACTAATTTCCTGATTTATAAATTTACTTTCTTCTTTTTTTTTATTAAATTTTATTGATTTCCATCCATTCTGATAACCAAATCAGATGGATTATTGTACTTTTTTTTTTTAGACACAAACAAAGAGATGAAAAATTATCTCACAAAACTGTGAGTGGAAACGGTAGTATCCATTTACATAAATAAGCTGAAAAAAGAAAAAAAAAGGCAAATAAATCGCGGCCAGCTGTCGTACATTGCGATTAGGACAGCGCTGCGTGCATTTGCATTTTACGGTTTTTGTAAAAATATGAAAATTAATATTGACGGATATGTGAAAAGAAGAGAATAAGTAAAGAGAGAGAGGGAGAGAGAGAGAGAGAAGGGAAGAAAAGGTAAAAAATACCTTTCTCTTCTTATAAGATGAATGGAAAGGCCATGCGTACTATTAAATATTCAATCAGTAATCGCAGTTTTATGCAAAACATTCATCTTCCAACGATAGATCAATATCGATTGATTTGCAATATTATTATTTTCTTAAGAACGAATTTGATAAGTGATGGCAATGAATAAATATGAACGGTTGAAGGATGTAAAAAGTGAAATTTAAACGTGTCATATTTATTACTTAATGTCTATTTATAATCAAAAAGAGCTGCTTGTGAATCATTCTTTTGAGTTTATTAGTATGACAATTGTGGGGACACATCGATGAACTACAAGAAATTGATGATGACGCACATGTAAATAACTTCAGTTCATTGTAATTAGTCATTACCACTTAATTAAAAGTTTACAGATTATTTCAAAAATTTTCATTCCACATTAGTAACGGTCACTGAGACAATGATGACCGGTTTCAATTATTTAAAATACCTACAATTACTGGAATTCAATTTCTTTTCATCATAAATGAGAAAAAAAAAAACAAACAAAACAAAACATTGTTTACCAATTTATCTGTTTACTACTTTTATTTTATGCGCTGAATGGTTTCTTTTTTAAAAAAATCACAAAATTTTTAATTTTTTCTATTTCGCGGTTGCTGATCGATTCAGGTTTCTATTTTGTTTTTTTTTTTTTGCAGATTTTTTTTTTTTGCAGATTATAGAATTGACCGAGGAATGTTAAATGTGGTGATTTAACCAATGAAAACAGATTGACTGCATTGCAAAACTATCCACTTCTGCTATTTCTTTAGATTGGATCACCGATATTTAGAGATAATTAGAAAGAATAATTTACAAAATGAAATTGCGAATTCTGCAGAGAGCTGCAGTGACCATCGACCGATCTTCAGTTATCTTCGAATTCTATTGTATGAAACTTCTTAAGCAAGAAACTTCTATGGCAAACTCATTTCTTTCATTTTATTTCTTTTCTTCCTATGATTGAGTAGATAATTTCGAAAAGATTCCTGTGATTCAGTAGTATTAATTATTTACAACTATTACAAAAACAGAAAAATCATTTTAATGACCAATGTAAATTGGAAATAGTTTATAAAAAATGATGAAACTAAGGCTGAGCAAAAGAGAAATGAGAAAGAAGTGAAAAGATAAGTAATGCTCTCTATTTATTGGATTTTCAATTTCCTCTGAGAAGTTCGCTCTTCTAATAGCAGTAATAGACATGTAAGGAACACTTCAAAATATATATTTGATGAAATATTTCATTAATTAATGTAAATGTCTCATGTCAATGATCGTTTCATGATAAGTGATATGACATGTGAGGAGTGATAAACCCTTCTCCCTTCTTCCATATTAGGTTGCATTTTTTTTAAAGCATATTACGCCATTATTTTTTTCAACAACCTTTTTTTCTATTTGTTCATTATTGTGCTTTAACGTTAAATAGAGCGCCAGCACTTGAAAACGTGTAAACGTGTCTCAAAACGCTAATATAAGTGAAGTAATGACGTGTAAATGATACTAGATAATGTCGCGTAATGATACTTTTATGGCCAACAAGCTACTTCATTTTCGATTTTCGAAGGAATTGAATTTAATATTCTGAAAAAAAGAAATACAGGAGTAGCAGCAGTAGCACTTGTTCACTCATTTTTCAATTGATTGAAATGAGCGAAATCCTTTGACAAACAATGCATTCCGATGGCATCATTTCTGTTGAATGCATGCAGTCAGTCTTTCGCTGAAGAACGAAAAAGGAGGACGGAATGAAATGGCTTGAAATTCATGGAAAGATCGAATATTGGAAGAGGAAGTGAGGTAGTTGAAAGGTGCAAGAAGAGCTGATCCCGTCATTTCTTCTCAACTATAACTGAGCGAAATTCCACGAAACAGTACCGAATGGTTTTATTTTTGGTCCAAATTGTACAAAGAATGAGAATGGATGTGTGTGTGTGTTTGTCATCAAAAAACGAGTTCTACCTTGCTTCCTTCCTTCCTTCCTTTACTCTACTATTACTACTACTACTATCCGAATACTAATGCAAGTTCGATGTACCATTTTTAGTTTCTTTATACTTGTCGTCATCGTATCAGAGTTTTGCAAACTTTTTGTTAAAAAGAAAATGTTTAGTTTACTTTTGTTTACTAATGCAATATACTTCCTATTTCCATTCAAGTCATTTAAAATAATTTCAATCAAATTGCTACAATAGGAAATTATTTTTTAGTTATACTCGCAAAAAATAATCAATCAGGCCTTTAGAAACAAATTATCCGTGCAATCACTTATTTGAAATTATTGATAAGAAATGGCTGAACCGAACCGTTGCCATTTAAACTTCGAAAAATATGGCCTGATGGGCATGGCAGGTAATAAAGGTGAAAAAATTGATCGAAAATGGAAAGTAATGTATAAAAAGCGATGCATACGAATTCAAATCTAATTTGTAGACAAAAGGGATAAACAGAGGTGGGCAGAAAGTAGTGAAGAGAAGTTGTTTCGAACATTTGAGTTATTTTAGAAAGCCTTCACGGAATGAATGTCAACAGAAGAAATTACGCTGCTCTATCTCAGATATTCCCTAAATTAAATTATCAAAAGTTGATTTAATTCAAAAAATGACAAAAAAATTTGAATTTTAGCAACCCGTACTTTTTCCTTAAGTAGTGCGAGATTTCCATTGAAAGAGGGACATTCAACATGACACAGCAAAGCATACGATATTCATTCCTACACATATCTATACAGACAGATCCACCGACACTCACATACACACACATACATATACACAGGCATACACATACATAAAATGCATTCCTTTTTTGCGCATAATTTTATATATCACTCAAGCAGAACGAAGAGACATCGTCCATGACTGAAATGAATTCATTCATTTCCCACAGATTAAATTGGATTGATCACTGATAACAACTGATAATATGCTGTGATTCAGAATAAGAAGCAATTATACACGAACGAATCAAAGAGATAACGATTAACAGTGTTATTTACGATTTAAACATGACGTACGTTTGCATCTTACGCAATGAAAAGAGAAAATTATAAGATCAATTAATAATGCAATCAGCGATTATTTAAATTGAAGAAATGAAGAAAAAGTTTTGCCAAAAAATTTAATCCAAAAAAATTCTTTTCAACGTTTCATTGTCATAAAAATTTAAATAATCGCTGATTGCATTATAATTTCTTATGCAAATTCATCGACCGCTTTAGCAAAAGCATTTAAAACATTGAAAATTACACATTTCCACCTCTTACACTTTTTTTTTATAATTCAAAATTTATTACTAAGATGATGCTGCAGATTGTCGCATGAAGAAGTGCAAATTTTTTGAAATAAGTAAAGCAATAAAGAAATCGAAACTGCAAAAATGATATCAGTGTTTAGATTTTTGCAGGAACATCAGTAATACGGATTGAAATTCAGTACTATAAAGTTGCCAATTGTATTCGATCATTCATAGAACATTAGCCAATCGAAAAGTTTCAAGATGCTAGCAATTATTATTAAATCAAGATCGTAAATTCCAATCAGAAATCTTTTTTTCAATTAAATTGAAATGATTGCTAGCATCTTAAAACGTTTCAACTGGCTAATTTGGCAACTGAGAGAGCAAGTTTTTTTTTGAAATTCTGATGAACTACGGAAGATTTTCTAGAACGGCGAAAATCGTGCAGTGACAATGAATTATATTCGTATATGTTAACATCTATCGCTGTTTCTGATCGTGACAAAATTGTAAGAGTGAATTCCGCTTTTCACTTCTCACAGGTTTCTTCTATTTTCTTGTTTCACTCACTTGAAAAACGAGCCTTAAACCTGCGTAATTGAACTTTTATTATGATAAATTTGTTGATACATCGACGAACGCAGCAATTACATCAACAATACAATTTCGATAACACCAAAAGGACAATTTTCATGACGATGAAATAATATGAAGAAAAGAAGATATTATCACGCAATAAAAGAAAAAACAAGCTGGACCATCCAATTGATCTCATGGCTGCGCATTTTTCGAAATGATTTTTGTGCTCAGAAATCTCTTCTTATTCGTAGATGGAGAATCATGATGCAGTTTTGGGCTATCAGTTGGCGCATGATGAAAAAGAGCTTTTTCTTGAAGCTCATTGACTTAATAGACAAAAAAAAAAAAAAAAATGATTTTACAATCTACACTACAGCAAATACGCAATGTTAAATTTAAAACAAAGAAAATCATTGATTCTTTTCTTTTATTCTCACGATTTCAGCGACAACATCACCATATATTTTCAATCAGGATGTCGCGAAAGTAATGCGAAGTTTTATTAATTAAGACGATAATAACAAAATAAAAGATAAAAATTAAAAAGAAAGGGGGGAACGATGAGTGACGACTGGTACGTGGTTGTAGTAGGTGGATGAATGAAGAAGCCATAATTTGTGAGCAATATGGCTAGCTTATATAGTGGTAAGAATTGGGAGTGATTAAACAGAATTACAATTTTCTCAAGCTATTGCAAGATTGTTTCATGAGAAAGTACATTTAACATACAGATATGTTAAATGACAAAAAATGGTTTACAATTTTCTCAAGCTGTTGGAAAATAGTTGCATGGGAGAATACAATTTTTTTTTACAGCTGTGCACTATGAGTACAAGTTAAATAAGGAATTAAATTTTCGACATGGGAAAATGTTAAAGGTTTTGTATAATGAGATGAATCATTTTTCTTGAAAATTCTTACAAAATATAATTTTGAAGTTAAGACCGTACGGAAAACGTTCCCAATTTTATTTGTTTAAAATTTTATTTTATTTTAGTTTTCGCGACTTTAGCGACATTCCGGAGAGAGGGGGTTAGATGAGTTTAAGGAGTGAATAATTGGATTGTGGGATAAAGTGATATGTCGATTATGGGAATTTCGATCTCTGTGTCCATTTAAAGGAATTTGGAGTATTCTCATAGGAATGGATTCCATACGTTTTTGTTTTTTGTTACATAGAAAATGGAAAATGAAACGAATTAACTTAAATTTTAGTTCTACAACAATAATCATGATTAAAGTTACAGAAATAATTACACCAGTAATGATGAATTTCCAATGAGCTGTTATCTGTGCTAATTCTTCTTCTATTGTCTCAGTAGTCTTTCCAAATTGTACTGCAAATTGTTCAATTAATTCTTCTCCTTGTTGATCTAATTCTGTCCAAAGAGATTCTGGTTTTGGTAGGTCAGCATTTGAGTTGATTATTTTGTGTCTTTGAGCTAATATTTCTAATTCTGCGTTGATCCTTTCAATTTCGAATGTGCTAACGATGCCTGCTTGGAATTCGACTTTCTTCCATTCAGACTTGTTAACGTTGCAAGGTGCTATTAATAACTTATCACTAACTCTTCTAGCTATAATATCACTTCTTTGTAATAGTAATCTAGCTGCTAAGGTTGGGTTACTAGTCGATAACCATTCTATTATGAGTAATAAGTTATTTCTATTTTCACAACTTCGTCGTTGTGTTTCAATTAACTGTTGCTTAAGTTGTAAGTTTAGAACATCAAAAATGTATTGGAATTTAATATTCGCAGGATCAAATTTACTTGACTTATTTTCTTCTTCATCGTTTGTTTCCTTCATAATTAGCTGACCATTGGAATCTGGGTTCATTGCATTTTCTGATTGCCATCGATCGACTCCTTCATCGATGATCGTATCCCCATTCATAAGATAAGGTTTGGAAAAATTGCAAGTCATGTCGTTTATTTTCTCAATTTTCTTAAAAGTGAATGATGTTTGCAATTGGTCTATAATAATATGCTTCTCATAGATTTGGGCATTATATTTCCCAATTCTTTTATACAAACATTTATTTGTTATTGTTCCAAAGCACAATGCTTGTACTTAATATACATTTACCACTGTGTGTATTACAGTGATTGATATCATCAAGATCTGATAATGATCCGTTACCATCATAAAGGAGGAGCGATCCTTTTTCCAATATGAAGTTTGTTGTCGATTGGCATCTGATTCCTAACCAACCGTAAGAATATTGTACATTATTGTTTGTTGTCCATTTATTTTGAGCAACCTTTTTCAACGGTGATCCATTTAGTTCCAATTGGCTGTTTAAAATTGTACAAAAATGAGAAGATATAGCTGTAGTGGTGGTTTCATCAGATACTACGGATAAAGATAATCTTAAAAAGGCCTTGGTACACACTGTTCGAGTAATATTACTGCATTTGATTGCAGGTATCCGAATATGAGTTCGAGTATAAACTGTGACTTGAGCCAATGTGACCCCTTGTTGTGTAATTTCGTTACAATTCCATTTTTGCGGGATATTAAAAGGAGTACCTGATATCCATTTACAATTTTGCTTGGCGTTTGTTCCAACTGCGGTTATGAGGAGCAGTACTGCTAAAAATAAACAATTCGTTATTGACTTAGTAATTGATCGAGTTCCTTCTTGTATCAGTGTAGCCCTTCTGGTTCTTCTAGCAATCGGTTCCTCCGGTTCTAAATGTTGCATTGGGATTTCTGGAGTTGATTGTTGATCAGTTTCTTTTATTTCTTAGTCATCAACTTCTAGAGGGTATAATAGGTTCACTGGCCTATCGAGTAGTTTTCCATGTGGTAATTCAATTATAGCATTTCTTATTTGTCAATCTCGTCCTCTCTTGATTTCTTTTATTTTTGCTAGTTTCCACATTCCGCGGGGAATTTCTGATTCATTGATTAATACAATTTCTTGTTCCACAGGCTCCCTTGCATTAACTAATCTTGGGGAGATGTGATTTCTTTGGGTCCGTTCCTTTAAACTATTTAGATATTCCCTTTTCCATAATTCCCAAAATTTATCTAAGGCTTCATTTGTGCGTGACCAATATTTAATTAATTTCTCTTGAGTACAATTCCTCTCCGACGGATGTAATTCCAATTGCAAAAAGGCTTTTTCTATATCTGCTATTACGACAATTTTCATCATTCTGAAACGGAGCAAAACACCAGCTAAATCAGGTAATGTAATGGGACCACGATATAATACACTATTCAGACTTTTTTCTCCTTTAATGTGGGCTGAAGCATCGTAGACAATTCGTAATTTTGTAGTTGTCTTTTCTGGGGTTAATACTTCATGATGAGGCAAATAATGTATAATACCTTCTTGATCCATATTTGTTGTCACTTTCTCAATAATGTTAGATTGTAATTGCTCCTTGATTATCTCGTTATAACGTTCGAGCAAAGACTGGTAGTTTTGAAGTCGTTTGATTAACGCCTTTAATCGTCCATAGCAAAGACCATAATTATCTTGTAAGTTATCCTTTGAATCTTTCCATGGCCAACAAACTTGATATCGGTTGTTTTCTTTGGTAATGCAATTTTTAAATTGTTCCAATGCCTTCTCGTCATCTTGTTCATTTGGTTGTTCTTGAATCCCTATTACTTCCAATTTCCAAAACTGATCAATGTCTGGATTAGTAATAATAGTGGTTACATTAATAGAGTTAATATTAAAACTATCGGATTTACTAGACATATTGGTATATCCACAACTTGTTATTATAGGTCCGACATTAGTTTGAAGTAGGTAGAATCCTGATGACATGCGATGGCATTTGTATGGTTGCATAAATTCGAGGAAATAATCATTTCCGATTATAATGTCGGGTCTTCTCCAATATCCTTCCGACTCATCTAATTGTTTCTGACGTGTGATATAATTTATATCATAAGAAGTTGGAGCAATAATTTGTAATTTCTCTGTTAAATAGTCTAAGCATTTATATACATAAGCATTTATATTTATGATTTTAGATTCTAAAGTTCTTATTCCGATTTCTACCTTATTAGTTCGGTAAGATTTGGAAAATTGGTTACCGAAAAAAAAGAACTTTAATTCTTCCTTCGTAGTTCCGGTTAGACTTAAACGATTGGCTAGCTTTTTTGACACAAAGGATGATTGGGAACCTGGATCAAATAATACTAAGGCTTCTTCTTGAGTCTCCAGTTGATTTGGGTTAACTGCTCCAATTTCTTTGCACATTAATAAAACCTTCCTACCTTGATGATTAAGTTGTTGATTCAGTGAATTTATAATAATTGTTGAATTTGCTTCTTCTTTGTTGGGACCATTACTGATAGAGCCATATTTCTTGTAGCACAACACTGTATTGTGTTGGCCTTTGCAGTGGAAACATACACGTTTCTTTTGTTTGTAATCACTTGTTGCATGGTTCGTGCGGAAACAATTATTGCATGCCTTAAGTTCCTTCAGGCGTTCAAATCGTTGTTTAGCCGTGAGGCAATTTGGGCATTCATTATCCCAATGGTTTTTGTTGCAAAATATGCACGGTCTTTTTTCTTTGTTAAACTTTGTTTTATTACTTGATTGAAAGTTTCCCGCTCCAGTTGATTGTTTTGTTATGAATAAGGCGGAGGTTCCTCTCCCCTTTTGAAAATGAGGTCTTCTTTTTGGAATTGGTTCCTTTTGGGGAATCTGATTTCTATTTACTTCTTCATTTCTCTGGATTAATGTCATTAAAAATTTTCGTAAACTACTTACCGTCCAAGTTTCTCTTTCTGTTTTCATTTGATAGACTTTATCCAAAATCCATGGTGGTAGACTGCTTTCAATTGTTGCTTCAATACTGGAATGTTCCAGATTTTCGCCCAATGCTTCTAACTGTCGAAGAATTTTTTCCATCGCTTCGACTCTTGATTTCCATTCTTTGTCGTTCCGTTGAATGGAATGGAATTCGTTGTATAACGATTTCTTTATAGTAGCCGGATTACCGTATTTATCAATTAACACCTGTCTTATTAATTCATAATTCTCTGGAGCTACTTCAAACCCTCTTATGGCCTCCAATGCTTCTCCTTTTAAACATGAAATCAAATAAGTAAGCTTTTGAATGTTTGGAATTTCCTGAAGATGTACAGCTGCATTAAAGCTATTCCAAAATTCTCGCCACAGCTTTAGATCTCCACTAAAGGTTGGTAATGGTAACTGTGGTAAATTGATTGTTGAATGATAGGCAGATGAGGGGTTCGTCATTTCTTTTTCTTTAACAACCATCAACTTTTCTTGTTGAAGGGCTAATTCCAAATCATCATAGTATGAATTTAAGGTAATGATAGTTTCTTTACTATTATTAATCATGTGTAAAATACCTTGTTTGTCGTTGACCATTTCCTCATACTTTCCTTCTTCCTCTTTCATTGTTGCTTTCGTAGTTTGCTGTATAAGGTCCAACCATTTTTGGTTGATTGTTTCCAATATGCCAACATATGTTTCGAGTCGCTTGATTTTATCTTTGACGATCCGTTTCTTGATTTCGCATTGTTTTTTCTGCTCTTCTAGCGGCTGGTTTCGATCTGGTGATGATAAATCAAGTCCCTTGATTTCTTCCAGGAGTTCGATTATCCTACCAATTGTTGGTTGTGCTGATTGATTAAGCGAGGTCGACATTGTTAACCTCACCTCGGGCACCAAAATAATGTCGCGAAAGTAATGCGAAGTTTTATTAATTAAGACGATAATAACAAAATAAAAGATAAAAATTAAAAAGAAAGGGGGGAACGATGAGTGACGACTGGCACGTGGTTGTAGTAGGTGGATGAATGAAGAAGCCATAATTTGTGAGCAATATGGCTAGCTTATATAGTGGTAAGAATTGGGAGTGATTAAACAGAATTACAATTTTCTCAAGCTATTGCAAGATTGTTTCATGAGAAAGTACATTTAACATACAGATATGTTAAATGACAAAAAATGGTTGACAATTTTCTCAAGCTGTTGGAAAATAGTTGCATGGGAGAATACAATTTTTTTTTACAGATGTGCACTATGAGTACAAGTTAAATAAGGAATTAAATTTTCGACATGGGAAAATGTTAAAGGTTTTGTATAATGAGATGAATCATTTTTCTAGAAAATTCTTACAAAATATAATTTTGAAGTTAAGACCGTGCGGAAAACGTTCCCAATTTTATTTGTTTAAAATTTTATTTTATTTTAGTTTTCGCGACTTTCGCGATACAGGATATTAGATAATTGTTTTGGCATGGGAAGAAAGAGTTTTTGAAATGAGAAATATTATTTCAAACTTGCAAATATTATTCCGAACATATTCAGAATTTGTTATTTAGATTACTTTCTATCTTATTCTCAAACAAACAATTTTTATAAAGATTAAATTAACACTTGGAAATTTAAAGATTTTGTATCACTTCGAAATAGTTTTCTTGAGATTATTTTCACAAATAAACAAAGTTGTTTTATCTCATTCATAGTCATTTCTGTAACTTTTCTATTTTATGTTTCAATCTAATGAATTAAATGAAATGCGGTCAATCGATTAACTTCCATAACCAAATATCAGCGAACAAGACGATTTACTAAAAAAAAAAAAAAAAAAAAAAATCTTTGTTTTCTCAAAAAAAAAAATCCCTAACAGTCCTCGGTTGATTATGCGGAAATTTCAAAACATATATATATTTTGTTCCATATTGTGTTGTATATAAATTATATATCAACTAACTTTGCAAAGTCTTATACCCAACTTCTGCATTGTTTCTTGGTTTAATTTTTGATTCAATTGAATTGTTTGTCTTTCGCTTTTATGATGTACTTGCTCGTCATTTTCTCTAAATTACTATTCTTACCACTAAGATTCTTTCGATGACGATGTTATTTCAGCCGATAACTTTTAGCCTCAGAAATCTTTCTAAAAACAGACCTAAGAAATTACCAGTTTATTTGAAGATTTTTATTTGAAATTTACTCAGAAACTTAGAATTTAACGCATTTACTTCTCTGCATGTCAACCTGTCATTTATTTTCATACTTCCCTACATTTTACATCACTGCCACGAATGACTTACATCTTGTTTCATCGTTTCATTGAGTTCTATTTTCTCCAAAGACAAGGGTAAAACTTTTCATGTATCCTGGAACATGTAATATATAAGCTATCAAAATGTAAAATAAGTTAAATTAACACTTCAAATTACATAATATAATGACCGATAATGCTCAATATTTATTACCAATTTATTCATTATATGCAATCAATACTTCTAATTTTTTAAAATAATACGAGTTCAGCATATCATTTATAAACCAGTGCGCACGAAGACAGTAGCATCAACATCATTTGGATATATTTCCGTTCAGCCAAGCAATTCAACAATGTTCGGATTATAAGGAATTGAATACTATTGTAACAGAAACATAACAGTTGTGAAATAACTGATTCATCTGATACTGGCACTACTGGCGCCCTCCGAATCACACACTGACACAATATGGAAGAATCAGAACGGTCAAAATTTTCCAGACTTCTAGCGTAATGCTTAGAAGTTAATGTAATATGGATATTTGTATTTGAAAAGAATTTGGGAATTATAGATCAATTCAGAACAAATTTATGCAAAATTATGGGAAACATACATAATATGTACTAAAACAAATTAAAAAACTCCAACTAGATGAAAAAATAGTTTGCAAGAGAAACCATCTAACAGTAATGACAGGGGAAATTCAGTCAAACTTTATGCAATCATTCAAATTGTTATCTGAATCTGGCTATAATAGTCTAAACATCCCAACCTACAAAATGTACGATATTTGTGTGACCATTAACAGAACAGAGGACAAACCTTGTCGATATAACAAGGAGGATTTGAAATAAATACTAAAACAAAAACAGAGAAAAACAAAAAACGTTTCATCAGTTTTGCAAGTCAAATTTTGATAAAGAAGAAATTTTCGGAAACATCCAACTTTTTTTCGGAAAGGATTTTTCCACATTACGAATGTGCAAACGAGTCACATCATCGCTTCTTAGAAGAAATACGGAAAATGGTGAACAAACAAACAGAAAATAAATGGAAAATGAGAAGCTGTAAAACAAAGGAGAGAATAAAACAGTGAAGAGTATACGACTGACTGAAGATAACAAATTCAAAGTCAAAATTGGCATAAACATTGTTATGAAATATTATCAATAACAAATGTTGATACGAAAAAAAGAAATTAGAGCCAGGAAAAGGAGACCAGTATCTTAATGGTTATGCAAATTTTTTCAATGGAAAGAGTGACCACCAACTTGCTCTTGATAAACCTGAAATGAAAGTAAAATTAAAAGTTATCCATGCTTCTTTGCTTTTCGAATGAAAAGCAAACAAAACTCACATTAATATATATAACTATCTGAAATCTTCCTATATTTTGAGAATGTCGGAGGTAAATAACATTAACATATAAATGTGAATTTCGTAGACTTCGATAAAGACAAAAAGAAATAGCGTAATAATAAGTGAATGGTGTAATTTGACTGAACAAATGCAAGACCAGATTTCACTTCTGAATACTGATTAGCTAGAGATGGAAAGAAGAGAACATAAATTTTTGAGAAATCCTCATTAACCATTGGAATAAAGAACAAGTGACTACAACCTATCCTAAAGAAACAGTTCGTTAATTTAGATCTTCTAATTAACACGAAATTAACTTACTTCAATTATGTCATCCTCCTCAATTTCTAGTGTCTTAGGAGTATCTTCATCATTGATTCGTCGCCCATCAAATAAAAAGCGCAGTGAACCGACATCAACACCCATTCGATCTGCATATGATTTTTTCAGTTTCCCCATACTAGTGCCAAATTTCACACGAAAATGCACCTCATTCGAGTCCTGAAACAAATAAAAGTTAATGGAAATAGTTTGAATAGAACCTTGGATTTAAAACAGATTTCTCTGCAGGATTATCCTAAACAAAGCAACCGCCGATATATCGCGATTCATGATAAATTTGGTTTTGGATCATATATTGTTCAAAAATAAGTCGTACCTGGCCTACAACTCTCAATTTGATATATTCGGATGACGAAGTTGGCGCTGGTCCAGTTGCTGAATTATTATTACCAGTTGTTCCACCTGATGTTTGTGACTCATCAGCCATTGTTTCAAATTGGCTCAAAAATTCGTGATAGTCAGAAAATCGTTTCTCTGCTGGAAATTTCTTTTAAAAAATAGGAAAATCATTTATGAGCCACGCTATTCAATTTTATTATGCAAATTCAAAACTGACATTAATATATCCGAATCTCTTCCATTTTCGAATTTAAACTGTAATTCAATAGCTTGACTACAGATGAGAAAATGGACTAAATAGAATGATTCGATATGGCAAAAGCTTAATCCCAGAAGCAGTCTTCCAGAGCCTGCACAAATATCATCATCAGTACAATCCTTACATTTAATACAATGTTCGGAAGCCTAAAATTAGAATGAGGACCTATGTTTTAAAAGGTCATAGTTTTACTTTAATTGAATCGTCATAAGTTCCAATATATTACTTTTGATATGACATGCTCCTACGTCTTGAAAATTCGAGTCCCATTATCTTCCTTTTTTCTTTGTCAGAAGTTCAAAACCTATCTCATTCGATCTCATTCGTTTAACCTTGAAAACTAAATCGAAAAAAATGAATCTGTTTGCCGGATGGCATGTTTCGCACGAAACAAGTGATGCATCTTTGGAATTGAAACACACCATATAATGTAGCCTATTTTTAGTGATATATCAGACTGTACTTAAAATTCAATGTCATTGGCACTATTAGAAAGTTTTTGGAGGTGTGATAGAATGAGAAACATGACTATGCAAGACATGCTCAAAGCAAACTGCAAAGTTCTAAAAATCTGAAAATTTCGAGTGCTCTTTCATAAATTTAATGAAATTTTTGAAATGGATATCTAAAAAAACATCTAGAGAAAGCAAGAATGAAGTGTTCACGTGCATGCAAACAAATTGAGTAGTACTTTAACAAATTGAGTAGTACTTTAACTTAAACAACAGAAGATTAAGTAAGTGGTAATATTATTTGCACAAGAATAGTTTGAAGATCGACTCCAACAACGGTAACTAGAACTCAACCTCCAGAATCCCCAGAACATTCATCACCCAGAATACACGCCGATACAATCTTCATAACACAGCTCGTACCGACTATATATTTCACGTGACTAGTGAAACATTCGTAATAATTTGTGAGTACCTTAATGCAACTGTTATGGTCCATTGCGTCTTCATCTCACTTACGAGGAGTGGGGAGGGGAAGGAAGTTGCCGAGAAACATTGCCAGAAGTAATTTCATAATTAATGAAATTCTTCTTGTACACTGCAGACCATATTTCTGAACCTCTATCCCTCGGCATAGGATAATCACACAAAATTCCCAGAAAATCTGACTCGTGAAGGAACTTCATGGATGGTATTAATCCAAGATTCCCCACGCAGCCAAGTGGCAGCAGGTCGAGAACTCCTTAGTCCGAAATATCAGTAGTATAATTTGCCATTTTCCTCAGCCAGTACAATAACTGTCCTAAATCATTACCAGCAAAAAATTAGACGATGATCCGAGAAATTTCGCGCATTCTTACGAGAGTAATTCGAATAATATTAATCATGCTTTTGCGGCCCATAAATATCTAGATCAAATGATGAGCTGTACATTTCTCTCTCGACAACAGTAAGCCCCACGTTATTTATACATCATTCAACTTCTCAAGGATTCGTTAACATCAACAGCTTACAGTCAGTAATTGTCACAACAAAAACCAATATTCAGGAAGGGCCAGAAAAAAAAGAAAAAAAGTTAAAGAATATTACAGCAAACTAATTTCAGTGAAATGTCCGAGAGTAAACTTAAATCTTTCTGCCCAGGTTCTGATGTAAGAATGAAACAGTAGTTACTGTCAGTTGATAAAATAAAAGTACAACTAAACTGACTGCAACTTCCTTCAGATTGTGTTCAAAGTTTCGATGAATATGATTTAAAAATCTGCGAAGAAATCGCCGCCACCAGAATGATTACCATTCAGTGAAATGCTTCTTGCATTTACGACAATCACAGAAGTGTTACTTCCCGAACAGCATTTGGAAGTGATTTTTTGTTTAATAAGAAATGTCTTTTATAGAATTAGCATTATAACTTTTATACAATTACAATCGCAAAAACCAACTTAAACGACCTAACTTATGCCAAAAGTTGCTAGCTTGCATCTGCCCCATCTATAAATTGCTAAATTACTAATGTCTTCACCTGAATGATTTAAGATTTAATATATTTTTATATTCAAAAAGGACATTATTACTACCAACTGCCAAAAAAACTTGGAGTGGTCAACCACAACATCCGATATTTTTGGGGTTCCACTTCTCTGTTCAGGACATGATGCGTTAATAATTTTATAGAGCATAAAAGTGATTCATTACAAAAGCGGACAAAAAACCATCACAAACCAAACATGTAATTACAAAATTAGATGACTTAGTATCATTATAACATAATTTTACGGTAAGACCAAACACCCTCAAAGCAGCAAAGATGAGTACAATAAATATAAATATATATATGTTCTAATAGTATTTTAAAACGAATTATGAAATTTGAAAATGTATTCAAAACTTAAAGATTAATTTAAAAATCAAAGAAGTTCAAAATGAATAAAATATAGTGAGACATGAATAGGTTAAAAGTTAGAAAAAAAAATGACGAAATTATGAGAAAAAGGAAATGCTCCAACTTAAAATTAAAGACAAAAAACAGTATCAATTGACTAGATGCTAATGATCAGTTTCAATCGACTAGATGCTAATGATCAGTTTCAATCGACTGGATGCTTTTTTACAATAGTTGTCAAAAGCCTAATCACCAGATGGAACTCAAGCTGCTACTAATTAATATCATCATTTCTCGATGAGAGATAGCTTTATGATGCGCTCTAATTCTTGCTCTTGCTCTTTGCATGCTTTCAGTCTTTCTTCCTCTTCTTTTTGCGACAACTGTATTGCAAGCTGAAGATCGTCGTCCTAAAATTTCAAACTGAATTATGTGTCATCTGTCATTTCCAAGTCGATATGTGATTGCACAATTAGAGTGTTTGAATAGTTTGGATAATTCTTATCACAGAAGAAAACTATGCATAAAAAGCATGGGTAAAAAGATTGAAAATTACCATAACAGTCTGACGCTCTGTGGAAATGATACCATCGGCAGTTCTAGTATCTTCCCTCATCAATTGTTCCAGACGAAGCGTTCGCATACTTTCTCCTATTGCATACGATAAATCTATATCTCCATGGCAATCCAAAACATTACTCAAGGATTCCGCGCCATAGGTATTAGCATCTGATGCTGATGGGCCTGCTGTTTCGCGCATACTTTGCTCCAATGCAAACTGTAGATAGAGTTCATCTTCCGATAGATCTGCAAATATTAAACCATCACATCCAATTATCCACATCAACAATTCAATATATTTTTCTTTTTTTGAAATGGTAAGTACTTCGACTTTACAGTACAGTTATCTTAATTTATGCTGTCAGATCACTAGTAAATTATCAAAATTTAAGCAATTTTCCCTCAATCAGTCAAAACATGAATCTGATAATTCTTACTTTTAGATCATCAAGTTTTTATACTATACTGTAGATGAATAAACATCGAGAGCGCTCAGGCTGCTGATTTAGGAATCTATCAGCTATGAAATAAAAAATAAACTAACATCTTCCTGTTACAAAATTCCCATTAGAAACCATTTCGCGCATGGTTGTATTTCCACTTATGCATAAACCATAATCATCGTTATCCAAGCAACGATAATACTGGGGGATTTCGAAAGTCGCTGGATCGACTTCTATCTGGAAACATTAAATTTCATTTGTAAAATATAAGTGCAATATTTCATAATACATTTCATAGTAGTCAAACAACAAATTCACTTCCAAATAAGGAAGGAGCTAGAACTCACTTCGTTTAATGAAACATTATAAGAAACATGAGGTCCTGTTGTATTTACAGCCGAAAATGTGATTCGTGCACTAACTACATGAAATAGCGGAATTTCAATTTTTACAGGAAAACCAGCTGGCAACTGCAACTGAATGAAATTTTTCAACCGAGCGAAATGGGCATTATTTACAGCCATCAGATCAATAATTGGTAATACTTGATCCTAAAATATTCACATAAAAGGAAAATTCGAATTTAAAAAAAAAAAAAAAATTTGAAATATAAGAGTGAAATTCAAATCACTGCATCATATGATTCGAAAATTTTTTTTCTATTTTCTAATGTTTCAAGCAAAACGATTCAAAAAAAAGCAGTTCAGATCAGCAAATCTAATCGCTTACTTAAACAAAATCTGAAATTCCATTGGAGACACTATTCTCTTTTTATTGGAGAAACTATTCTTTAGAATTTCAAAAAAAGTTAAGGCTCTGAAAAGACCAAAAATATAGGATCAAACATAGCGTCGTTTCATAATTTGTTTCAAAAAATGGACCTGCAAATCGAGTGGATAATGGTCACAAAGCCATAAAGTAGCTTTAAATGAACTGGTTTTCTTCGTCACCTAAAAATGAAGAAAAATTTTAACATAAAGTTAGTTCATACTAGTGTTACATTATTACTACATTTCTCTAGAGTTTAAATTCAATAACTGTAGTAACAATAATGAATTAAATGACATAAGGTAACTATAACTGTATTCCTTAAAGAAGAAATCTTTTAATTTTTACATGACATTCAGGATATAAATTAATTTAAATTGTTAATTATATATTTATTTATTTATTATTTTTTGTTTTTTTCTTGTTGTTAAAAACTTTGAGTTTGAGTGCTATCTATAAATAGTATATATATATAAAACTATACTATTTCAAAAATCTCAAGTTACAACTTTCAAAATACTTGCTAATTTTCTATTAAAGCATTAATTATATTTTGGTTGTAAGTCGATTGTTAATATTCGATTTCAACCCGCTTTATTATCCGCAAAACTTTCTTCCTTCGTTCGAAAAATATATTTTAAAAAAGAAAAAAAAAATGTATTCATTTTCCAAATAAAAATTCGTAGTGAGAATAATCGATAAATAATGTCTATAAGTATAAAATTTTTTGTCACGAAAAAAAAAAAAAAAAAACGGGTATATTGCGCTAGATACTTCCTAACAATTCATTAAGTTTTAAAATTATTCTACACTAACTGTGATAAATTAAGCAAAGCTAAAGAGCTTTAAGGAAAATAAATTTCCGACTTTTTTCACGGAATTGATTTTCTCGGTCTATATTATATTCTTCATTGAAAGATCTGTGCTGTCATTACGAGATACAGCGAAACTTAAAAAGAAAGAACCTGCTTTGGTCGTCCAATGTCGCGATTGTTCATTAAATAATTTTTATCCAGATACTGTTGGGGTGTCAATCCACAATATACATCACTTCCTGTTTGCTTCATTTCGCTGGTACATTTCTGATGTTTTTCAGCTAATTTCAATACTGTGTGCAAAGGATTTTCATGTTCTTCACGTCGAAATCTGCAACTAACTAATCATTTATAACATTATATTCCCGGTATTAGGCTAATTTGTCCAATTTACTTTCCAGGTAAATTAAATTATCATCTTTCACTTCTAAAAAGTGAATTCCTCTAATATTTGAACGAAGAGCCATTTACTTTTTGAAAGTTTAAAATCATTTGAAAGAAATATTAAAATTACCAGAAATCTTCTGACTCATTTTTCTAAATAATATAAAACCAATATTCGATATATTAACCATTAAATAACAAACCTTTCTCTATCTCCTTCCAACAAATGCTCCGTCCGCGTTTTTGTCACTATGTCGACATTACTTGCATTAAAAACCTTGAAATACGCTCAATTTTCAATCATAAATGGTTTTCCAAAAAATCTTCGTTTTTAAAAAAATATCTATTAATATCACTTTATTTTCATCGATGATAAGTTCTCGGCAAATATCTTTTCCTCAAATATTCATTATTTTGAAGAACAAATCGTTCAATTTTTTTAGTATGTTAAAAGCAATAAGAAAAAAAAAACAAACCTTACATTCGTACCCTTCCACTTCTTCTACACGATCTGATGACGTTAACCAAGACAAGAGACCACCTCCTCTTGATCGTTCAAATCTACAAGGAAAAAAATCTATAAGATTATTATTCATGTTTGTAAAATGTCAAAAAAAAGTACGAGATGTGAGAAAAAGTTTCGTTTAATACAAACCCGATTTTTTCGACATCAATAAAAGTGGTGTCAACAGGTGATGTCATTCGAGAGTAAATAGCTTTTTCAGATGGAATAAAATCCTTGAGATCGTTTGTAGACTGCGAATCCATAGTATGAATAGTAGCCTAAAAAACATTAGCAGTGAAATTTAATTTAGTTTTATTTTATAAAATATAATAGATAGGAGCTTACTTCCAACTCTATATATATATATTTTTTTTTTGCGATTTCAGCCAGTTAAATGAAAGTCAACATCCTACTCGATTTTAACCTACTACAACATAACAGATTGCTTTGATTACTTGAAATATATTTAACAAATTTGTAAAAATTTAGTGAAACTGATAAATTTTCATATTATTTTTCGATTGATAAATTCAAATTTGATAAATTTTTATATTAGCCACTTTCGATTTCAAAATATAAAAAAAAATACGATTTTTTCCTCGAAATAAATAAATAAGATTAAAAAAAGTCGTAAAATGAATCTACCGTCTTACTGTCATGATCCAAGACAATTAGTTGTGCTTGACAATTATCAGAAAAACGAAATATGAAGGACTGATTGCCGCGTTTCCAATTTGATGTCATATCAAAACCAACCAATGTTGTATCAATGCGAACATTTGAACCGCGTTTGTAAATCTGCAAAACTATCATTGATAAACATGGACAAAAAAAATAAATTGAAAACGCTTCTCGGAAAATTCAGACACATAAAATCATTGTAATTAGTTGGAGAAATTATTGGAAAGAGCAAGAATATTGTGGTTATTGTTTCTAAGCAAGTTTAAAAAAAAAAAAAAACGTTAATTTCAATTAATAAGCAGTGAAAGAACTTGATAAAGCATTAATATGCTATATTATTAATAGTATTCACAAATGAATTTTTTCAACAAACTAAAAGGAATCATAAATTCGGATTAAGCAGTTTGATTTCCAACTTTAACCCTTTTTAACACAAAGCATTTCAAATTTTTTAAAAACTTAATCTTAAGTTCCCTAAACCTATAGTTCTTCTAGTAAAATATGTACTAATTGTGTTTTGAAATGTGAATAGAATACCTTGTAAGTATCGGAAGGACACATTTTACTAACAAATGGTAACCAACTAGTAAATTCCCAGCTCATTTCTGCATAAAAATCACTTGTTTCCTGAAAATAAGGATATCACAACTTTTTCAATCATGAAACCTGAAAAGACCATCATGATTAATGAAGGTAATGAATTGTAAATATTTGTCTAAATCAAATGTATCCCAGCATGCTGAAACTGAAAGCCCAAAGTGAAGAGTCATTTGCAGCATTAACTATTTTGACAAGGCATTTCGGTAATTCTGGTTTTGATTTGACTTTTGATATTTTCATCATTGTTAATCAATATTAATGTATAATGAAATATAAGAGTATAGTGCTTTCTTTCCTATGTCAAATTATGTTCCCGATGATGATAAAAACTGCATACCTTCAAAAGACTGAGTAAACGTTCCATTGCACAACTTGTTTGCAAAGCTCGCTGGTAATCTCGATACTGGATAATTAGTCGCAAAAGGTCACTGTTCCCAGCACATATAGCTTCATGACTAGGCGACCACATATCTGCATAAGTGAAGGACGTGGAATCAATGAGTTCGCAGTTGATACGAACAGAAGAATACCAAAACTCCGTTTTTAATGGCACATCGATCCTTAAGCGAGCAAAGCTTTTTCGACCCTTTTCTTATTTTAGATGTAAAGCTGAAATGAGCCAACTTGACTCGCCTCGTTAAAATCAGCTGATTAATTTACCTGCATTCTGGATAGCAGCATTGGCTCCTTTTTCTAGTAGAGCTCGAGCACATTCATAATGGCCAAGTGTAATGGCTAACATCAAAGGCGTGCGGCCTGGAATTGAAAATCAAATTTAAATAGTAACGCTAGTTGGAAAAGCAATGTAGAAGTTTAGAGAGATGAATCTAAGCTTACTAATTTGAGAATAGAATCATTTCAAGAAAAAAAAACTAATTCTCAACGGACTTACTGAAAAGTTTCGCTCCATTCTAATTCAGGTTTACTATTTTATCCATAACTTCTGAATTCAGTGTTCCATACTTATGGTGAATGAATGAATCTTCACAATTGATGGTTCACTGACCTCTCACATCGAGTTTATTGAGAATCTCATCTGCATGCTCTTCCTCCAGCAATTCCATCAAATCTTCGTAATCATTCCGAAACACAGCCCAATGCAGTGGGTATTCTCGTCGTAATTCTTTCTCGTCCGCCATCATAGGTACCTTTAGATATCTTTTATTGCACTTCATTGAAACTAACTTCGAACAATACGAAATAAATGCGAAAAGCGAGTCAATAAGCACGTATCTACGTAACAAGTGCGAACTAGTCAACAAATACGTATGTCTATCTACATGACAAACCAATAACCATAACACGATGATTGCTGCACAATATTCACAATATTAATTTCCATATTTTCCCTAATTTAATACAGCTCTCTTCCGATACACAAATACCACCTATCTGCATCGCGACAGAATATTCGCCTCATGCACAAACGACACGTAAGAACGTGAACACATGTGAACCAACAAGTGAGAAACACTATATTTCATAGCGAGACATATCGCTAGCGGGAATCTGAAGTATGGCAGTTACAAATGTGCAGTGTAGGAGTTGCCTCGCATGTGCTTCATGTATTGATCCATTCAATGTTAAAGAACACGAGAGAAGGAGAGGGGAAGGGAAGCGAGAGAACACAGACACGTTGTTGCGCGTACATGCAGACACGTATGTAGTGCACATACACACGCACACACGTACGCATATGGATATGCACACATACATACACAACACTCACATACACACATATATTCACATACATATATGCAGATATATGCACCGACATACATCCACATGCATGTGTGCACTCACATACACACATACACACATACATACAGACACAGATAGAAAGCCCATCCATTGTGTGTGTATGTTGTGGATTGGGAGCATCGCCGAGCAGACACGGCCCTCGTTGGCAGAGCCGTGTCCTCTGCATTCTCCGACTACACATTCGCTTCTTCTCTTCATTCGCCGTACTATTTCATGACTCTTTTCCACCTATCTTTCACCATTATAATAGCAATTTTGTAAATTTATCTTAACGTATGATGTACCAAATGAAATTGTAGGGAGGTCACGCATAGGCTCGACTAGGCCTCTTGAGGCTTGTGCCAGCGTACTGAGGTTGAGGCACTTTGATGCGCGAAATCACGTCTGCGAACACGTTTGGATATTGAATGTGACGTGAACAGTACTGGTATTAATAATAGGCTCGGCCATTTAGCCATTAAGTTAATTGAATGTTTTAATGCAACTTTTAAAATGCATTCCAAAATATCGAGTCTTGCATAAAATTATTGTTTTCAAAACTTTAATTAAATTAATGTGATTGTGACTTAAATCTTTCTTCTAAACGTTGAAAGTTCTATATTATTTCAAGAAATTACCGATAAGTTCCATTATCCGCAAATGTTCTCTTATTTTACTTACTTCCTGCTTATTTATTAACCAAAGTCCATATTATTAGTTAAAAATGCGCGTAATTTGACAATAAAAAAGGTCGAATAAATAAATTTCGAATTAATATAAAATCTCCCGAATTTTCCCACAAACTTTCCTCTATGATTTATAGATGGTTTAGCTTTGCTTACTTTTATTTGAAATGCGAAGTCAGAAAATATCATTTTGAAGATTGCTGTAGATTTTCGCCGAGAGCTTCGGGATAAATCGGGATTGGGGGGAGTTTTCTTGTTGATTCCTGTGATATCTCGTCTGTTTTTCAAATAAAGCCGAATGGAGGTGGAGGTACCTGGCATTGCACCGTATGAGAACATTGCTTCTCTTTTGTCTATGGGACAATAGATCAAAACATGCTGTCAACAGAGCAGGATAGAGTTTCAGCCTTTATTGAGCCAAAAGCATTGGGAGTAATCATTAACATTACTATCATTAGTGCCATCTGAAATTTGATAAAATTTAAATACTAAGTAATCAAAGAAGGACGTTTGCCGAGGAGGATTCTACCTGATCTAAAGATAAGTTATATAAACCAAATTGGCATACCTGCGTACAATTGTTGCTTGTTTTGATGGGCCTGCTTTTGTCTGGAAAGTTGAAGGTGGAGGATAGATTGGCAGAGAATTGAATTGAATGTAACGAAAACACAAGATTGGCCTTGATGAAGTTTACTTCATGAAGTTCATTTTACTTCAGAAGCCTCTTCATTGAACAGAAGTTTTAGCAGGGAGTACATGAATTCTTTTTTTTGAGCATCAAAGGACGAGAATTTCTGGGTTAAAATTTAGAATATCGATTAGTCACTTACTTAGTCCTTTCAGCACAACTAATGCAATATAAATTGTTAGCAATTCAAATGATTCTTTTCTTATTTCTTTCCAAACTTCGGAATTCATCGTTGATGGATTTGAGAATGATATAATATCATTTGGAAATGTGCCGGTACACATCTCCTTACGCAATTAAAAGTTTACCTTTGAGAAATGAGTATCACAAATTTTTCTTCACTATCTTTAGCTTTAATTTTCTTAATTCTGTCGATCAGAATCAACTTTTAATCGAAGTACTGCTTCTTCTCCTCCTTTTCGATCCTTTATGGTCAAGAGTATTTGAAATTTATTGAAAAATGATAATTGAAAGACCAATCCTTCAGTGGTCTTTGGATTCATGTTGATTAAAAATTTAAAAATATAGCCGGCAATTTAATAATTAGCTCGCTCGCACACTACTGGCTTGCTTCGCTGCAGTGAGTTGATGCAAGTATCAAATGTTATTGATGACTAATCTTTGATTCCTAAACTATGCATCAACATTATGCTTAGTGGATGAAAAGCAAAACTACGACAAAATCATCTATATTGGTTAAAAGTAATCAAGAATTTTGAAAGTGTTTTGCTTTCAAAAGATGCAAATTAATGAGCTTAGGAAGTTCTAGTAAGAAGTGAATTCATCGAAGTTAATCGAATTCTCATACTCTTAGAAGCATGATGGAGAAGGTTATTTGAGATATGCTCATTGATGCCTTTATCACTTTCTTTCTCGTTAATATTATGCAAATCTTCGGAAATCTTTTGCCTCACGCGCCTCTTTCTTGCTCATCCAAAATGATTTATTTCTTATTGTTTTCCTAATCATATTGTTGCAAAATTTACTTACGCCGAACTTTCTAATTCATCTGCATTTCATTTGTTTTAAAAAAATTCAAAATTTTGTAGGCAATCATTTTTGGTCAAAATAGAATGCGAGAATCGGCGAGGCCACCAGTACGTGGCAAAACATCACCGTATGGATTCTTTGTGAAAATGTGTTACGAAGAGCATAAAAAGAAATATCCAAATGAAAATGTTCATGTGATTGAAATAGGCAAAAAGTGCTCAGAGAAATGGAAGGTAATCTTTTTATAATCCGTTTAATGAAGGACTTTTTTAGTACAATAAGTATATTGATTTTAAGCTGGAATTTTCAGTATAATTTTTTGTATTACTAATTGTTGATTAGCTTTTAAAAAATTCTTGTTGGTTGAGTGGGTAAGGATAATTTTAAAAAAATTCATATTCTATTAAAAAAGTCTGTGAGATTCAGTGAGATTCATGTTTTCAAGGCAATCCATGTGTAAAGGATTATTTTAAATTTAGAATTTTTAACTTTTGATCAAAAGGTTTATTTCCTTAAGTATTTTTATTTATTTTCCGCCTTTTTCGTTTTTATTTTTTAAGTATGGTGGTTTGATTTTTGTTTTGCTGATATTGAGTTTTTGTTTTTTTATTAGTTTATTATGTTTTTTTTTTCCTTAAGTCTCTTTTTTATTTTATATGCTTTGGTTTGATTTCTGGTGTAGTAGGTTTACTTTTTTTTTTGTTTGTTTGTTAAGATCTGTGGTATTGATGAGGTTAGAAGTTTATTTTTATAATATTATGTTTGATTTTGGTTTAGATTTTATTAAAATAGTATCATTTATTTTTAGTCTATTTAATGTGTCATTTTTTGTACACATAGTTTTTCAAATTGTTTTGTTGATGTTCCAGAATAATCGGCTTTACGATTTAATTCCAAACCCTGTTTATTGTGGTATCTTGATTTTTTCTTTTTTTTTTTTTTATTTTTTTATAAAATAGGGGTGGGGGTGTTTATAGGGGTGTTTATTGTGGTATCTTGATTTTTTCTTTTTTTTTTTTTTTTTTTTTTGTTATTTTTTTTATAAAAATGAAGAGAGTGTAGATAGTAAGATCGACGCATGAAAAGCTTACCAAAAACTTTGAAAGACGAAATGCTCGCATATTTAACTATTAATATAGATGTTGGTTCCTTCAGAATTTGAGGTTGTCTCTAGCTGTGTAGATTTTCAATCAATTTAAGCTTGTTAGAGGAATTTCCGTTGAAGTAAAAACCTTTCTTTTAAAAATATCGGATTTGAAGAGTTTTGAAGTGTAGTACTCGTTTTTGCAATGCATAAAGTAATGGTTTCTGTTGAAGATAAGGGCATGACCAGAAAAATTCTGTCATTTATTCATATTTAAATGAAGAATGATATCCAGATTTGCAGTGTTTCATTTGAATTTATCATTTCAATTGCAGACTATGTCCGATGATGAAAAACGAAGGTTCTTTGAACTGGCACAAAAAGATGCGGAACGCTACCAGGCCGAAGTTGCTGCATACGGTGGAGAAGATGCGTCTCGTAAGCGAAAGCGTGTCAAGAAAGATCCCAATGCTCCGAAGCGAGCGTTGTGAGTTTATATATCAGTTTTCAATCGTTAGAGTCAGTTTTTTTCTAGATAATTTGTTATAAAAAAAAAACCTGAATGGATTGTAAATATATTGCTTTAAATTCAAAATTATGTTCAGTCTTTAAAAGAAAAAAAGATTAAAAAAATTGCATTTAGTCTTAAATTTTTAAAATTTTGAAATGCAGCATATATGTTTCAGATCCGCTTTTTTTTTCTTCTCCCACGACAAGCGACCCGAGGTGCAACAGCAACATCCTGAGTGGAAAGTTGGGCAGGTAGCACAAGAATTGGGTCGATTCTGGAAAGCGCTGGGTGAGGAAGAGCGAGCTGTGTACGAACGAAAAGCATTGGAAGATAAAGAACGATACGCTGAGGTATTATCATTAACTTCATCTTGCTTACTAAGTGTATAAAGGCATTAAGCGGAAAATGGAAATTTTGGAAATGCTAAAGTCCGATCATTTTATCTATATATAATCTCTTATTTTATTAAGTATTAACACTCTTCTTACTGCTATAAAAGAGATTCAGAAAATTTGTTCGGAAGGATTTGTAGTGATCGACGAAAATATATCTGATTTGAGTATATCTAACTTCTGTTTTGGTTTCCGTTAAGTTCTGAAATTTAGAATTCATGAATTTAATTTATAGGAGATGCGAAACTATAAAGGAACACCAGTGCAAACGATAACACCCATGAAAATGCCAATGATGGCAACTGTTGAAGGTGTCCCAACCAGTGGAATGATGCAAATGGGAGTACCACCACAACATGCCCAGCAAATGGTTCAGGCACAAGAAGTGAATGATGAAGGTGCCGAAGAGTGAAAAGTCTTCAACATTATTTCGAAGTTTCATAAAGTAAATAGAGAAGTTTTCGTCACATGAAGTGTTTTTGGTACACCTGCAGCTGCTTTTTCATCCACAGTCATTTGAATGTTTTAATGGATAAAGAATAAGGAAGGCGAAAAATTTAAAAGGCCATTAAATTCTACTCGTTTCTGATGCAAATCTAGTTGTCCTCTTCCCACCAAAATCATTGAAATATAGAACAGATGAACACATAATTTTGACAAAAAGTGATTTCCAAAATTATAATTATATCAGAAGTCTTCAAAAATTAATTTGGGATAGAAGTTGTTTGAAAATTCAAGTTTCAAAAAATGTTGAAAATGAAGTAATCTTACCACGTTTTTGTACCATTGCACTCTGGTATGTATATCCATTAATTTTTGTTTTCTTTGTTATAGTAAAAAAACTTCGATTTATAATTGGCAGTTACAAAATGTGGATTGTAAATACAAATTCAAAGCACTGCTGTTTTTATAAATATTGTCTTCTGAATTGCTGTTTGTTTCAATTTTTCCTACTATTCTTGTTTCACTTGTTTTAACAAAATTGAATATAAAGTGATAAAGAGGAGCAGAAATGGACGGAGCAGAAGAAGAAAAGATGATTTTTGTTAGAAACATAAATGGATATCTGACTTACATACCAGTGATCCCGGATTGTGATGGATTCGAGAAGTGATCATAATTTTCTTATATCGTTGGATGTTCTCCTTAGACTTCTTTCTATTCCCCCTTTTCCATAACTTACGTAGTTTCATATTTCCAGTTTTAAGAAGTTTCGTTTTGGTAGGATCCGTTGTTAATAAAATTTTACTTTGATCAAATTAAAACATGGAAAGATCTAGAATCATGACTTCGCAGTTTATTTTTCAAATATTTCACAAAATCTCTAAATGTGGACGTGGAACTTCTCGCACTATCTGTTGGGTTGATATTGCGTTCAATTTTTCAACTTCATTGCTATCAGGGAAAATCTTTACTACCGTGTTGTTAAGCAGTATTATTGCTCGAGTATCTCATGCTGGAAAAATTACAATTTTACAATTGAATTACACAGAGTGGAAAATGCTTCAGCTGCGGCAAACTTCCTCACTTCAGATATATTTTTCCGACGGAGTGCTTATTTATACTCGAATTTTATATAAATTGATTTGTATCACCACTTTTATTTATTTGAAAACATATTCGCCGGCGATTGATTTCTGCGGAAGACTTCGTCTAAAGCAGGTACGTCCTCATATTTCCCATTTTTCAAATTTCTACATATCTGAATGTTTATAACTTCGAGAATTCGAAATTGCTTTCGCACATTGTTGACCCTATATGGGGAAATGCTTCGGTCCTTCAAGAATTACCTAATCCTGAGAGCCTTCCAGTCTACTACAACTCCTCATACGATATCACAGGAATCCTTCCCGTTTATACAATTCTTCAGAACAAAAGTGTATCCAATAAAGCCGTCAATCTATATCACTTAATAATCACGATTGTAGTTCAATTCTAGATTTACTGGAGTATGTGCGAATACAAGGATGTTGCTTTATGCTCGTGCGATTTGAAGAATACAAGGAAGTGTCATTTCCGCTTCAGCTGCCACAAAAAATATCCAATTCCAAATAAAACTGATTTTATAAACCTTCATCTTAAGCACAAAGAAACAAACTTGAAATACACGTGTAGAAACATTAAAATTTAACGAACTGTAAACAGTAGTTTCTGCTTAACTAATATATGATAGATCTGAAAAGTGCTCCTTGAATGTATAATTATAATTAAGTTCCGCAGAAATGAACTACCAAAAAATGAAAAAGGAGACAAGAAATACTCGACAGAAACTACGCAAAGCGACAGCAAGGCGGAGAATTGTGTTTATAAACAATCTAAAATACAAACACTTTAAAACAATTCATATGCCATTTTCCACATTTAGTACTCAAAACTGGGAGGAAATAAATTAAACCAATTGGAAAGGTTAGTTAGGTGCATAGCAAGATAGAATTTAGTACAATATCACTGAAGAAGGAAAAATAAGAACCTTCACAAGAATAGTTTCGAACCGCACTACAATATCACAATTGGACCAAAAAATGAGAAAATGATATACCATACGAAGCGAGGCTAAAATTCATTTCGCTAAAATTTTTTCGAAAAATATTTTGCATTGCCAATTACATCCCGGAAATCTAATAATTTCGAAAAATGGATGACGATGAGTTCCTGCGATATAAATTTCAGATATTTAATTTAAAAAATGGTTTAAAAAGTGATGGAGACAATAAATGAAAGCACGCGAAAATTCATATACATAACTTGTCAAACGAACATACAAAAACCAAATTGCTAGAAAAATATTAAATGCAAAAAAAGTTTCGGCTTGTATGTTCATGACACTTCGGGTCAAATAACTGTATTAAAAAAAAAAAAAAAAAAAACTGTCGAAATCGAACCATTACCAACTATTGGCACTATTTTGAAAAGAAAGAAGAAGCGGAAGAGTAATCAGAAAATCAGCAATTTCAAATAAAATACCATACAAATTCCTACTTAGAATATGCAAGATTATCTCGCATAATTCAGTCAGTTCATATATGTCAGTGCACTACAGAAATACTGATCACCCATCACAAAACCTTCACAACCATAATCCTGTTTAAGATACAAATAATTCATGAAAGAAATTCATAACTGGATGTTTAAACGTAAGTTTAATCATGGGAAAATTACTCGCTTTGAATTAAGAGCTAAATTTGCTGAATTAGTTTAAAAAAGTTTTTGCATTATTTGCTAAATTTTGAATTTTTATTTTCCATGGGAAAATTCTGGAATGATAACGTGAACGATTTTTATATAATCTATGTAAAAAAAAAAGCTGCCAAAAATGAAGAAAAAATACCAATACCCAGAATGAAGCTTTGATACAACTTACAAAATATCACAGAGAATGAGATATAAAAGGAACTATGAGTTATAAATCAATCATTATAATTCCGCTTTATGAAATGACCTCCCGCAAATCGAAAAAATATCATATGCCTCTGAAAATACAGTTTTTATATCTTAGACTAGATGAAAACATAAATTTAGGGATTTTCCGGACTTCATTATTTTCTAAAATAGCAAAATAATAATGCAGCCTACTTGCTGATATCGAAATGATTGTAATTAGTAAAGCTGCGTCTAAAATTTCAAAGAATAAAAGTAATGCTGGATTTCCCAGCCTGCCCAACAGTTCTGACGAGAAGCTTCTGAGGCATATAATTAATTACAGCATAGTCTGTTTAAAAAATTGGTTAAGAAAATCAATAGACTCACAAATTGACTCAAAATCATTGAATGAATGCAAAATATGTACAATAACTCACGTTATAAATATGAAACGGAAAATTCACACACTTCAAAAATTAAGCATTGAGAATAAGAATCAGCTGCCTAACAAAGTGTCTTTAAAATAAAATAAGATTCAAGTTCGAGAGATTTAAATAAAAACATATTTTATTTTTGAGACGTATATAATATGAACTATCAACACAAGTGGGGAACTAAAAATTCTAAATTATGGGATAAGCAAGTGAAGACAGAAATAAATCTAACTTTTCATTGAAATAATATTAAAAAAAAGTATTAAAACCAGGACTTTATCCAAAAATATATAAGATGATTTGTACATTAGGATATATATACTAAGATTTGTACATTAGAAAAATAAATATACTAAGATACACTAGCAAAATCATTTCTCCCTTCCCGATTTTGAGAAAATTAGGAATTAAAATGCAAGGGAGACTATAAATTAAATCGAAAAATTATCGCAGAAGTCTTTTCCCTTTAATAAGGGAATCTTGTACAAACAATCTATTAAATTTATATATACAAAAATAATCATGAAGATATGTGAATAAAATAATCGACAAAACCGATGCATTCTTGAACTGGTAGATTAAAATCAAAAATCAAAGAATTTGTGCAGAGGAAGCATAAAAAATCGGCAGAAGCAGTAAATCAAAATTTTCACAGCTCATCTCAATCAAAATTCCAATCTCATTCAAAAACATTTTAAAATCGAAGTTGTTAAGTTTTTGCACTAAAAATTTAAGCGAAAAATAAAATCGTACCATTACCTTTGACTTCATTTATTACAGGTTTTTCTATTTCTTCAACATCTTTCTCTATATCATTTTCATCTGATATAAACTATAGACAAAAATATGCTAAATTCGGTTCCACAGACTACTTTACTAGCAACACAGATGTATCTTCCAATTTGTTTCTTCTAAAATGTCAATTCGTCACCAATTAAATATCTAGAGGGGTATAATTTTACAGATAAGGCATCAAAAATAATGTTCAAGGAAAGAATGAATGATTACGAAGATAACAAGAAAACAATACCCTGCGCAATTAAATTTTGTACTGATAAAAAATCCGTCTACAACAACTGCTGCGAAAATGATAATGACGGTGATAATCGTTCCTTCTCTGCTCGATATTCCGTACGAAGCCATGTTACTGCTGTAGCTAGATATTCTGACAATGAATGTAAGTTTAAGTCAACAGTAAGTGGTCCACATATCTGATCCAAATGTTTTACCATCTCTGCAGAATACAAGAATAAAAATCGATCTAATCATATTAAGAATACAAATGAAATGTTCTTTCAGAACTTCATAAATATTAGTTCCTTATTCCAAATTATCTCATTTTAAATATAAAGTAACGTACAGTCACCTGAGTATACAGCAGTTGAAAACGAGACGTCTCAGGATTTCTAATAATCGTTTGAATCACTCAGAATAATGTGTCACTTGTTATCCTACTAAATTCCTTTCAATTTTAAATTCAAATTGCATTTCCAACCTTGTTCGGAACTGTTCATTTTGGTTGATGTCTGTTTCCATAACCGATCGGACCACATCAAATGATGAAGGATGCTAAGTTGCGAACGTTGCGTTTGATAAATAGAAACTGGTACGCTAATCTGAAATGCAATTCTTCGAAAAAGGAAAAAAGAAACATGTGAATACAGCCAAATATCTATTCAAAAAAAATTTTTTTTAAGCATTTTAATTCTAAATTACACTGTATTTGCTTTCCAACTCCGAGTTTTTTTTGAAATCCAGAATAATTTGTCAGATTCAAACAAAGATTCGAACTTTCGAGTGATTTTACTGTCATCAGACAAGTTGATGTTCTAACAACGACTCACTTCCTTTTGACGTTCGAGATGACCACTGTTTGTTGATGAAGCCGGTGAAGGAGTTTCCGTATTGGCAGATGAACCACCTTGTGAATTGACTGATGCAGCACCATCGTTGCGCACTGCTGCAGCGTCCAATTCAGTCAACTGCGGTTCCCATTTCGTCAGTGCGCCAAAGTTAGACATACAACTCTAAATACTTGGAAATTCAAGAAATCCCTAAAGAGTAAACATAAATTCCATGAACTCACATCATTAAATCAATATGGAAAGTCATGCTACATTTAGACTTAACAAACACAGAAGCACAACAAATATTTTTTGATTGAAAAAGTTCATCTGAAAAATCAAAATTCACACAGTTTTATTCATCAAGATATCATTTATTATTTACAATATGCCAAAGCTTGAGGAGCCAGGTCTCATTTCATCTTCCAAAATGTCATGTGAAAAATTGTTTCCAATATACCAATGTATCGGAAATACTTTTTTCATACGTGCTCATAACAATGAATATTGCATTTAGCAGATTTGCAATTCCAAAAAAAGTATAATAAAAGAGACAAAAATCAAATACGAAGAAAAAAGCAGGAGCTTTTTTTGTCATTTTTTTATGATTAGATTGGAATAATAAACTTACTCCCATTTTGAGTGAATAGAGATAGTAATTTAGCACAGCTTGTACACGAAATGATAACATTCTGAATCGACTAATGAAATGCCGTTCCAGCGGTGACAGACTGGCTGCTGATGCACCTGACCATTTAATAATCGTTCTGAAATTGGCTAGCATTGTGAAAAATTGACAGTTAAATAAAAAATGGCTTCAAGGCATAATGATATCTAATGAAGGTTAGAATTCGCAAGCCGTAATTAAACAAGGACATCTTAACCATTTCGCTCTTTCGCTTAAAATACCGCAAATAATGCTGTTGATATAAGTCAGTAAATGATTTAGATTATCAATATGTTAGCTTGGATTAATGAGAAAATTCTTAAAAATATAAAGTTTCAGATTCAAAGCCCACTTCATCAATTCAGCGCTATCTCGTGCTATCATATACTGTCGTTGTCTATTTTCCCGTTCAGTAGCTGATGAAAGTATGAAGTATACAGCTGCATCCATATAAGCAAGAGTTTTTCGTACGTGGTCACCACTCTGGAAAGTTTTTCGAAAAATTTCAAACTTGATAATATAAATATAAGAGAAAAAAGTATAAACAGAAACAAAAGTATCAAAAATTTCGAAGCCTTGCCTCTTTGTCAGCTTTGTGTTTTAACGGTCGAGCAACTTCATCAAGGTAGTAATTGGCGCATTTATAAGAACCATCATCATTTTTCTCCAGTACTGCTTTTTTTGCTGGTACTGTATGGCTTCTGTAGCAAATAAAATCACCATCAACTTCCTAAAATTTGCATAACATATTTAAAAATTTGTTTTCGAAATAGAGATGAGTTAAAACACAGATAGATGAGTTTATAAAAAAGAACTTGGAATAAACCGAATGTGGAAACAGCAAAGGAAATTTGCAAGTTGACAAAAGTCAGCAGTATACAGATTTCCAGAATATAATTATAAGTAAGTAGAGAAAATCCATTTCTCAGGCTAATGTGTTATTTAGATTTTACTTAAAACCAGTTCTTTGCATTCACTTGCAAATGTATTTGCACAATAATTAAAATGGCGCATCCGCTCCTTCAGTAGATGTTTGGAACCAGGTACTGAACTATTTTATTTTATGCATCTACTAATAAGGTTTTTAATGAAAACTCACAAAAATAAAAGTTTCATTTCCGAGCTAAATAAATTAACTGTCCAGTATGAATAAAAATCAATTACCTGCACTCCATCGGCAAATTTGTTCTCTACCTTTGTATCTTTTTTACATTTCTTTACTGGTGGTGCCTCAGCATCTTTGTATTTCGGATTTTTCGCAATTTTAGTTCGCATATTATCAATATTATTATTAACAATAGTGACAGCAGCATCGTTCATTTGTTTATTCAGTTCATGCAACTGTGTTGTTGCGATTCCACTATTAACTTGTTGATCATTCAATCCATTACAATCTTTTTTCCGAGATGCTGCAGACTTCTCTTTTTCTCTTGAATGCTCATTGTCCAAACATTCTTTCTTGTCTTTCCCTTTCAAGACATCAGCCAATTTATCATTTGATACATGTGAAGCAGATTTTGGCTGCAAGGACTTTTTTCCCAATTTAGAAGTGCTTGGCAATTGTTCACTCCCGCAGTTTGTAGGAGATGAACCATCTCTTTTATTTCTTCTTTCACTTTCCTTGGTGTTAGAGGTGGCAGACGTGGTGACGTATGTTTTATCGCATTGTTTGATAAATTTCTGGAATTTTATTCATCTCGAAACAATTACTCTGATCATTTAGCTAAACAATTATCACTCAAATTTCTTCTAGATCTATCGAAATAATACAATTTTCAGATCCTAATATCATGAAGTTTACTTTCCCATTCCCGAAAAATACTAATAATCATCATTATAAAGGGAAATGATGACCTCGAAATTAAGCTTTTTAAAATATGCTTAAAAGACTGGCTATCTCAGAATTAACTAACTAATAATTTACCAGTGAAGTGAATCAAATGCAAAAAAACCTTGGATTGATTAGTTAAAAAAATTGAAATTTCACTTAATTAAATATATTTATTTTAAAAGATTAGTCTGAAGCAAAAAGACAAACTTTAACAAGTGTAATTTTGAGGTTATCATTTTTCAATGCAGCCAATTCGTGCTTCCGGTCATCACTAGATGCTGAGCCACAACGTGGAATATTTTCCTGCAGATTACCAAAAAGCTATGTTTTGCATTATGCTTAATAAGAATTTCCGATAAAAAATTCCAGCCGATCTTGTAGTATATCTATATTTCCCAGTTAATGTTAGTGTTTGTGACAATCTCCAAAATTTCCGGGATAAACTTTGAAGTCGTGAATTTCTAAATTTTGAATAATATCCAGTCTGTGGAGAGGGAAAATATTTATGTTTCATTCTTAGAGCCAACAATTCTCATTAGATTTTCCCTTTCAAGTTCTCATTAATTTTCCTTTTAAAAGAAATTATGATGGGTTCAGAAAATCATTCTTTTTCTTCATAATGATCGCAACTCTTGAACTGTTTCAGGATTGGAGTGATATGTAGATTTGATTTTTCTTTTTAAATGATTCACCTGTCGGTTGCTCTACTAATCGTTATAAATATGAAAATCAAGGAATAAAACTAATTTGTTAAATTATTGTTCTTAACTTTCGTAAATGAAAAACCAGTACATCATCGTTTAATCAAATTTGCTACACTATAATCTGTCTCCAAAATTAAAAGACCATATTAATAATAAAGGATATTTATTTTTCTACGCAATTACATACCTTTTTGAATTCTTTCGTAGATGATGATGACGATGGCGTTGCACCTGCACTGTGAATTTTTTTGCAGATGGTAACTCTGTTACCACTGCTATCGATTGTGGTACTTTTCGGAACCGGTTTAAAATTCGAATCGCAGAGCTGTAACGTTCCATCCCGTTCATTTCTTGATGTTGGTCGCATTGGAGGCGATAGGATACAACTTGGCAATGCGACTGTTGACAAAAACTGTAATAATAAAACTTTTTTTCTTTCAAATTTGCATGAAAATTTGAGATTTCTATTTAAAACTTTATCAAATCTGCGATTCATATACTATGCTTTTCTGCTGAGTTCTTATTTCTTCTTATTAAAATGAATTTATTATGTCTTAGACATCTATCAGATTACGATTTAAATATAACCAGGGCTCATCACCCTAATCTATGTTATTCTTTTTTATGATAACTTATTTTAGTGATATCAGCATAATGAAAGTAACTGCATTGGTTTATAATCGATGAAATAGCATTCAAATAAACACTAGTCCATAGTAAAAAATATTTATTGGATTATGTACTATCAGGTTTCTAGAAATTAATGATCAGAAGTTAGAAAAAAACTAACTACAGGAGCATTCTTAATAAACAGATTTTTGATTCGTAGAAGTTCTGCTGGATCTAGATGATCAAGATTTATGATTACTGGAAGAGTTGGACCGTCACTTTTTTGTGGATGCCGTGGTGGAGTTAAAAGTGGCGAAATATGGCCCAATTCACCGATAATAGTTTGCAAACGTCTGAAATTAAGATGAAACATAACAATCTGATTTCAGTTCTGCTAAGAACACATTTAAAAAAACTGTTTCTCCTCTTTCTTATGGTAATAGATTAATCTTGACTCAATTTTCTTCATATTTGACAACACGAACAAAATAACAAATTTCTCGTTGTTAATTAATTAAGGTCTATCAAGTTATTTAATAGTCACATAAACCATCACACGAATAATAAAGATATGAATGAAAATTAGTACGAAGAAAAAAAAAGACCTTAATAGTCATTTTTGGTCTCACATCGTAGCCTGATCTTTAAATCCATCTATGCTAAGATGATCCTGAGTTTCAGAAACCCATTCTGTTTTTTTTCAGACAGAATTCATTGACTAAATATTAATTAATCCTCTGCTATAAACTGTATCTTGTATAAAAAGGCAAGGCAAATTACGGTCGATGAAACTGTTCGCGATGATCGGTTATTTCATCGGCAAATCCAGAATCCGGACTTTCCCGTTCTTCTTTCTCCCATTTAACTATCTTTTTTTCCATGCTTTTCAACACATCGATAGGTCGCTTTTTTCCATCTCCATTTTCCGATTTTTCTTCACCAAATAACTCACTGATTGTCATTTTGTTTTCATCGCATTCCATCTAAAGAAATAAAAAATTAAAGCTAACATATTATCTCAGGGCATAGCCCGAATCCATTAAATTCGAATTTACTATATTCACATGAACTTTAATTATTTAAATTCCTTTCAGGACAAATGTCCAGTAAAGTCACATATAATTATGCCCGATACTTTGCTGATAATAGACATTGAAGCTAAATCACGGAAAAGTATTAAATCAAGAAAAATTCCATATCGTTCTCCACTGAATGCTCATATGCTGACGCACTTGCACCAACAAATTTTCGATTCCGGTTTGTTAGACAATCATTTACAAGCTTTTCCAGATGAATTCCTTTTTCTAATTTTTTATATATAAATCAAAATATTGACTTTTGTTGTCATACTGCTTGTGCAAGGTTTCTGCCAATTTCCTGTATCCAAGTTGTTGCAATCACTTCTGCAAAACTATTTTACAATCCGATGTAGTTTCTATAAATTTAACTTCAAAATTTTTAATAGAAAATACAGACAAAAAAATTGTTTAACGGGATCGAGTTCTAGATAATAAGTTTATGACAACACCTTCTTCTTTTCTTTTTTCTACATGAACTATCACTTGTACGATTTGAAGCTGTCGAGGACCTATTGCCACCGGTGCCAGCATTCAGGATAGCAGATGATACATTTGCTTCTGCATCTCTAACCACATTATTCTTTCGTTCTTGATTCTGAATTTCACATTTGTTTACATAAATAAATCAATCGATTATTTGAAATTGCTAGTCTCTGAATAAAATAATTGATTTATTTTGAGCAGATGACACACTGCACTTCATATTTTCAATTAGGCTCAAAAAGAAAAAATAAAAATATCGTTAGAATATAAGACTATTGCAATATCAAAAGTTGTAGTTTAACAACTTGCAAAACTGAATAAATCATATCTTTTAGACTTTTCAAGATAACTCCGACAGCGACATTTTTTCATTACAACTAACTCAGATATTCTCCCGTCCTATCACTTAAAAAAAAGCAACTATATAATCAAAAACCGACAGTATGATGCAACCTGCTCTTTAAGATTCGCAGAATCAAACAAAAATTGATAAGCTACCTTTTTAAATGGCAGATTAGTATGAATTGCGGATAATGGTACATCAACAATATTTTGCATCTTCTAAAAAAAAAAAAAAAAAAAAAAAAATAAATTATATATCTCTTTTTCCTTGAAGTAAATCTCAAAGAGTATCAATCTTACGCTTTATGATTTTTCTTATTTACTTAAGTGAATAGTAATCTCTCAATGTGAATAATTTGTTTCGAATTCGAGGCGATAAAAATAACCATAAAAGGAGGTATTGACTGTGCTAAGTTAATGTAAACTAATGGAATTCACAATTAACTCATAATTTCTAATATTTGGATAAAATTACTTTGCGGCAACTCTTTTAAAGCAAATCTCTTTCTAGATTTACTAACCAGCGTTTAGACTACAATTTAACTGCTTCGACTCAACAGATATTTGAAAAATTCTCTTTTAAAAAATGACCTGTGCCATCTGAGTAGCAGTTACATGTGATTCTGATGTTGATGATGTCGATGATGATGACACAATAGATGGACGAAATGGTTTAATCGGTGATTGAACAACACCAAATAGACCCGAATTATTTGGACTATGTTGTGAACCGACAATAATATCAGCCATTAAATCAAATGGACCAATACCATCTGCAAAATTGATTTTTCAAAGTTTGAAAATGTTTATTTTTGCATGTCAACTGATACTTACTTCTTGCAAATAACATTCACGAATACATTTGAGAAATGGGTAAACCGGTAATTCTTTAAATCTATGCTTTTGTTCTAAATATGATCTAGAACTCATATTACTAAGATGTGCAATTTATGAGTTTTCAATAGAGACAGAATAACCATTTTGTGGATAAGAAAAACGTCTACTATATCGCAGTCAAATAGAGAAAACTGACAAATACTTGAAGGTATTTTTGAAGTGATAAAACAAACAATTTCAGTAATCTAACACTTTATGCATAATAGGTATCACTGAAAGTTGCAAAAACAGAAGCTTTATTCATTTAAATTGGATAGCAATTTTTCGCAACTTTGTTTTAATGGAAAGATGATCTACAACATCAATTGTTTCTAATAATTTAAATTAATATCAAATAAACTTACTGTATTTTTCGTTTTACTCAACATTTACAGCTTATTTACATGCTCAACAATACCAAAAAAAATTTACCAACTACATAATACTAGGAACAAACAAATTAGAGCGGAGCGATTTGGAGAGAGAGGAGAGGAAAGAAAAATTCAAAAAGAAATCATATATTTTTAGGGTTTTATTATCCTTAGCATATTCACAAAAATATCACAACCGAAAACTATTTTTTACGAGAATTGAAAAAAAAAATCACTACTATCCAAATTTTTGTGCATTGTTTGCAGTGTGAAAATTTCCAAAGACTTAATGAGCTAACACTCATTTTCAGTAACGCTTTCATTAAGGAAGAGATAAGATGATAAGTTCACATTTGTTAAAATGAAAATGGCTTAATGATCATTTGAAGGGGAAATTATTAAAGCGTTGAATATATACCAAAACATTAGAAACTTTCATGACCAGAATTCAATATGTATTGCATCCATTCCCATTTTTATCCTTACTTCATTTTGCTAATCCAGATGTCGCTTACATTATCTATTGCTTGTTTTTTCCCCAGGATTCATGTGTGCTAATTTCTGGAAGAATTCAAGATATAAAGAATTCACGAAACGTTTGCCACTAATAACCTTGTAATCCTGAATAATGAACAATAAAGTCACTTACTAACAAGATTATCGCGAATTCTTGCTATCCTTGGCTCCGAATCTTCAGCCATTGCCTTCTGAATTTGACTGTCCGAATCAACAGTTTCCCGTAAGTCACTTCTACCACAGTGATTACTGTTCATCTGCAAAACTCAATTTAATCCATCCTATTTAAACTGATTGATATCCAAAAATTTGAATTAACAGATCAAAAGAATCTCTTAGAGCAAACAGAAACAATTTGATATGAAAATTGACTTCTGAAGTATTGAACAATAAGAAGTGCACTTGGCCAGGATTCTTGATGACCTCTTGGCTCGCTCAAAAGTCTCTCAACCCGCCTCATCACGAAGAATGAAATGTCCCCCAACGGACGATCAAACCCGGAACAGTAATAAACAAGCTCAAAAAACTTGATAGCTACTCTCTATTGATTCTTCATAACGCGGCCGCTGTAGTGATGTCGGAAGGATGTTTGTACATGGCATGGCAACACGAGTAGAGGGAAAAATAGTGTCTCCGAGAGAGAGACAGAGAGGGGAATGCACAAAAGGGTCGATGAAGTCATACACTTACTAACCTGCCCTACTGCTCTGTCTCCAACTCTCTCGCCTCCTTCTCTTGCACTGGCGTCAGACATCCAGGAGAATATCCCTCCATACCCATTTCTAAAAAAGCCGATAGATCATTTCACAAGTAATGCATTTACCTACCCTGTTTCTCTTCTCTCTCTGGATATTTGATGATATATGTCCAAAGCAGTATCTAATGGCGAATCTCGAGAAAGGTCAAAAGGTCATATCCTACAGCAGAGCGAACCGTTCGGCTTTAATTACTATCTTTAATTAATCTTTTAGATTAACCGAGTTTCATAAGAACACCCTTATCATAAAAGAAAATACATCTAATGAGATTAGAACCAGAAATTTTAACCTTAGCTATTACTTTTGAGATCTTCTAGCAAAACAAATTTAACTTATCTGCATTCATTTATTACTATGTCTATGTTACCTGTCAATACTTAGCAAATGGATGAAAGAGTGAATGCGAGTTAAGTCGTGAGTAGTCTCAACTAATTTATTTGTACTTGCTAGGTATCACAAATTATCGAATTTCATCTGCAGTTCAGTTTTTTGAGGAATCGATTAATGTACCTCTCTTATAACATCTCAGTAAATGAGGAAAATACTGCAGCACAGCAACATTCGATGATTTTGGATGAAACAAATCAGTGAAATGCCATAGAAAAGTGACTTTGTTAGGACTGCATCTGAATCAAAATGAAGAAAGATGAGGAACAAATCGAAAAATCAAACTTGGACAAGAGTAAGAAAGACTCGGAATACTGCGAATGATAAAATAGATGAACTGTTGATCATTTTCAAGACGACTATTATTGAGGGATGGAGAGAAGAGACAATGTAGAATAATGTAGCTAAAGATGTAATAGGAGAATAATTCTCGAAAAGTATGACACTAATTATGAATGGAGGAAGTGCGGTACCACTTCTTATCTGGCAGGATGAATAAGTGGGAAAGCTGAGAAAAAAGTTTTTTTCTTCCAGTTCTCTAATCGTCATGCCTTATTTTGTGATATTGGTAGATCGCACAGTCCAATACTTTTTTTTATGTCAATGATAATTCCCACAGTTCATTGAAATCAATCAGTTACTGAACTGATTTCAAAATTGTTTTATTAGTTAATTGTTTTATTAGTTTTATTAGTTAAAAGCACAGTTGCTCAGTTATCTGTATCGATCTCCAAGAGGGAACTAAAAGTAAAACAATTGCGGAAATTAAGTGTGTTGCATAACAATAATTAATGAAAAAAGACTCGTAAGAGATTTTTCTTTTTTCTTAAAAAAGTTTGAGCAAATTTGTAGATTCTTAGAAATACAATATGTTCGGCAAATGAAGGAAGAACTTCTATTATTCGAAGGTCAGAAAATCAATGTTTGGAGATAGCGGTAAAATGAATTTGCGATTATGCGGTATTCTAAGAGCTTACAAACTAAGAGACGAACCACTGCAGTCAGGGCTGTAAACTTACCGCGCATGGTGAAGATATTAGGAGAAATGAGAATAATTTTATGTATAAATCGAAGTATCTTATCAGCTAATTTATTCACTTTAATTTTAATCTTGAAATTATTGATTCAATGATTTCTTCAAGAAGAAAAACAAAATGTGAGACTGTGTGTTATGAAAACGTACTGTCTATTGATGCTTCGGCAATGTATCGAACAAAGATCAATTAAAAAGCACAAAATACTAGATTGAAATTTGGTTAATAAATTCCGAAAAAGGCCCAACTTACCAATATTTATCTTATACAAAACATGTTCAAACAAATTGTTAAAAATTCTGACAACAGAAAACGAAAATATTTTCGATGAGACTAGTGAAATAACCAATGAGAAAGAATGAAAGGTGCGAAATAGAATGGAATGGATGGGTACTGCTATCCATCCATCTACTTCCTTCTTCTTATTAATCAATTATGTTGGATGATTCTTCTTACTTATTACCCAATTAATTATTTTGGGAGATAAAAAGGGAAATTTCAAAAATAACAAAATATTTAACTGTCTTATCGATATGGTCAACTGTATTCGAGTAGCCATCGAACTGCAGTGAGAATTGTTCCTCGTTTCTAATACTAAATCAAGGACGCTAGCAGAATTTCAAAATTTATAGTAAATTCGATCAGACTATTTCGAAAAAATAGTAACAATAAGATGTTATTTATAAATTTTTTAGAATAACCAACTATATGGACATGAGAGAAAGATCAACCGCCAAACATATCGATAAAGTAAAACCAGTTGCATGTAGAGATAATTTGTAATGACCACAGGAGAGTTAGACGAGGCAAGGTCAATATTCAAATTGTCCAACAACAAACTGCAGACATATATACTTATCCAATTAAAATTACTCTACGATGGGAAAGAATTCTGTCATCGTCTTTTGTCACTTTCCCATTCCCGTCCTCATCTCTAGCTCCACAAGACTCCGACAATTTAATCTCCATTAATAAATTGTTAATAAGATTATGTAAAGACAAGAGAGTTAATTAGCAAAAAGAGGAAATTATTCCTATTTCACATAATAATGCCCATTCGTCTCTCTCGAATCGGCAGAAATTGTTGGAGGGCGAGCTGCATTAAAACTGCTAAGCGACAGTAATGGGAAAATTTTTTTAAAGAACCAAGAAAAAATAATCAAATTTGAGTAAACAAATCTATACCTAGAACTCAGAGTTCAAAAACTGTTGAAGTAAGCAGCCCTGTAGAATTCTTCCCAAGCAATATCGTGGCGGGGCGATCTTTTAAATAACATCATATGTCAAATTTAAGAAATTTTTTCTGTTAAAAGTTCATAAATCAAGATGATAATGCAAAAACAAATCGAAAAAAAGTCCATAATTGCTTTGTAAGGATAGGAAAAATTTGTATATTGATCAAATGTTTGAAAAGTAGTGTATTTGTCCATTTTTGAAGTCTTAATGCATAATGTTAATGTTTTGAAGAGAAGTCAGGAAGTATAATAAAAATTTGGAAAGAAAGTCTGATTTCTTAGCTTATAATTTCAAATGCTTACAGAATGAAATTAAAATGATTTAAATTCATTCAGAAATTGAGTTCTAATCCAATTCATTCTGCTTAAACTTACCTTAAATCTGATTTTCAAATAATTTCATCTGATCAATTTATCAGAATTCAATTGTCTACTGTCGGGACAAATCCATGGGGAAGTAATTTGAAATCTGCATTAAAAATAGGATTTTTAAACGACAAATTCTAAATAAATGCAATGTCATCAAAAATTTACATTTTCAGCAAATAGACCGGATGTAATACTTTTTTGTATCTGTAAAATCATATTAGAGAAATTTTTTTAATAAAAGAATGCAAAAAAAAAAAAAATTGCATGTGGCATGCGAGAGGATAAATGACATCATTACTTCGAAATGCGCTACTGAATCGAGTTTCAAGTAACTATTCCTAATGCTTATTTACAGATTTATTCCAATATCTATTTATCTATCTACAAGGTAATCTGAAGAAGTGTGAGTTAATCCAAATAACAATAGCAAACATTTTTATTCCAGAAAAGATTAAATAACTGAAAAGTCATTTCCAAGTTCGCTTACAGGCAAAAATCAATGGGATCACTGATCGATACTATTTTTTCAAAAACGAAGACATTAGGCTTTGTGAAGGAATAGGAAGTTTGGATTTGGAGATAAAATTTAAATTTTCTTACATTTTAACAGCATTTGTTATTATTTCCAAAATTTTTTACAGACAATAGTCATCCAACCGAAGTGATCCAATGCCTTCACTCTTGATCCATGTCAGATCACTGCATCATTTGAGTTTGTGGGAACATAGCATTTGGACGAGAAATCATTTGAAAATTTGATATTACAACTGAACATAAAATTTGCCAGCGAAAAGCAAAAGAGGAGAAAAAGGAATATTAATCCTGTTGGTGAAATATATTGCATTTTTCTTATGGAATTGGAAACCTCACTGATCGTCTTAGTGGTAAGTACGCTTTAATACGATGGAATCAAATCATGAAAAGATGACGTAACTTTTTTGTAATCAGAACTCACACTGAAAATTCTTAACACCAATACATGCCAAACTTCAATTAATTTAATTTACTTTTACATTTGCTCACCGTTGTTTTCATTTGCTTAGTTATAATTGAATTCAATGAAAAACTTCCGAAAGAAGTTGTATATTCTTGGCTTGAATAATGAATGAATCAATCCCTCAGTAATCTGCTAATGACATTAATTAACTACTTGCAATTTAAAAATAACTCACATGTCTCAAAAATCATTACTTCAATGCAATTATTTTATTCACAACAAGCTGAATCCGGCCAGTCCAGCTAGTATGTAATAAATAAAAATGTAAATATTCGTTTGTTTAAAATCTTAAATCTCGGAAAGTTCTTACCGATAGCTTTGAAATTTTGACACAACTATTAGGAAATATCCAGTCATATTGACTCCTGATTGTTCTTTTTTTCGTCGCTCGTACAGAAGAATACTGTTCCATTGAACTATCGGATTGCTGCTACCACTGTCTCAATTCCCAACTATTGCTATTGCTGTATCAGTGTGAAATTTAAATTTGAACTCCAGCTCCAAATTCTGTCCTTTTAAATCTTTTCCGAGCTCCTCCTCCTTACTTGATTTCTGTTGTATCGCTTCTTAATTTGTTAACCTCACTTTGTTATTTGTGAATTGGAGCGTTTTGCGGTAAACATGTTATTCTTTTGGCGGTAAAAAATGTTTATCCTTTTGGAGGTAAATATGCTTCGTTTAGCGGCAAATATGTTTATCATCTCTTTAAAATTATGCCGCGCCACTTGACTTTTGGCATGTCTCGAATGTGAATAGCGCTATGACATTATAATAATCGTCGTGGCGCTATTTATGTTCGAAGCTCCTCCTGTCACAGGTGACAATTAAAAACAAAAAGATATATCTATATAAAAAAACACGCGCCATTCGAATGCAACACTGTTTCGAAATTTCAAAGCAATCGGTGGAGAACTTGCAATGTTAAGTCAAAGGTAACAATTAACATTTACACTTTCATTTATACAGAAGATGACGATAAATTCGGTAGAAGAACAATTAAAATATACGCTATAACAAAGATTTCGAACATCAAATGACATCTGTTGATGATGCATTTGCTCTAATCATTAAATAAGAAGGAATAGATGTAATTTCTAGCCGATAAGATAGTATTATTTAATAGAAGAACTGGCATCTTTTTCTTTCCTCTGTCTGCTATAAGTAAGTAAAAAATCTTCATTATGGCATCAAAATTTTTTCTAAAAATTCAAAAGAGAATTCTTGGAGAATTGAAGGGAACCAATAAATTTTATGAGTTTTATTTTTACAGTTTTTGAACTGAAGGAGAGCTCAGCTTTTTTATGACTGTTTTAACTTTTAATAACATTAGTCTAATAGTGATTTATAATTTTTTGCCACAACAATTAAGAGACAAGCAATCTGCGAAGTGTATAGATGAATCTGTCATTGGAAAAGAATAGAATGCAGAGAAAGTGAAACGTGTAATTAGTGGATCACGCTCTCGTGTATTCGAAGCGGTAAATCTGAAATGCAGATCTTGCAGATCTGATGAGTTGTGTGGAATATTAGAAATAGTGATAGGAACTTGCAGGAAAGTTTATCAAAATGCCTGGCAATAGTTACAATTACAGAAGAAACTTTGACATGAAATATAGATGTGATCTGTTTCAGTAGGCTTAATGATTATCACTGAACCGTATCCACTCATAATTATCGTAAATCAATTGCGAATAATTTATATCATTTCAACTCAATTAGAATCAATCGAAAAATTCTCCTCGAAGTTACAGGGAACTGTTTACGCATACATTCAAAAGAAATATCACTAAGATGAATGCTAGAGAGAGAGAGAAAGAAGTAGAAATGTGCTCGTTTCGTTTCCTCTCGTCCAGCCAGTTCTTTTTTCTCTTTTTTTAGGACACTTTATCGATCAAGGGATTGAGTGGGGAACGTTGCACAGTATAACATAACTAAATTGTATATTTCAGATTTGAAACGATCGAAATTGCTCGAAGATAAATGGTGAGTACAGACAATGGCCTAGGTATGATGGAAAAAGCCAAGTTCAACAACTGGCTGATTGGAATCGAAAGTGAGAGTGGAAGTATTACAAAAATTGAAAAAATGTGTGGAAAGATATGAAAAGATTGAAGACCAGAGGGGTTTCTTAAATTCAAAAAAGAGTAAATTATCTTATTTGAAGTGCGTTGAGATCTTCACTTATCGACATTATTCTCGATTTACCGAGCTGAACAGCCAGGAAATTAAGAAAGGAAATCTTATAATTAAGTTACTACTATAATTATAAAAGTCCCTTTTTTAATTCTCTTTGATATAATTACAGTTATAATTATTTGCGAGGATAAGGTAAAGAATTGAACTATAACCAAATTCTAAACAAATTACTATAGACCAAGATTATTTTGTTTTACTATGTCAAACTTAAAGAGCATCAGTAAATAGAATTGTTGGAGAGGACTTGTAAAACAGCGGACGAAAAGGTGGAATATCTTCATCTGAACTTTCCATTGAGCTACTGAGGAACGATGGTGTTACTATCAATCAACAAAGATGAAGTATCGGTCAGAATCATTGTAGTTCTAAAGGATTTATATGATGAAAAAGTTGAAAGCATGAAAAAATAACTTCAACAGAAGCCTTTTTTATGCTTGCTCTCATCGATTGGAATATGTACTAAATTCAAAAGATAAAATATTCGTTGTTTTGCGTGTAAAATGCGTACGTCGATATTGGGAAGTGATTTCTTGCAACTCACTTGTAAAAGCGAATAAAATGCTTGTTTGATTTAGCTGCAGTATTTCTTTAAAATGTTTAAGAAAATATCTTTAACTGGACCAATTTCTTCGGATATGCAGCATTTTAATGTACTTTGCTTTTTATAGCAATAACCATAAATGTACAAGAATTTTGTTTCTAAAATATTTCGAATTAGAATTTATGGTCGGTTTTCATACATCAAATTTCCTTGACATGCAGTGCGAGGAAGCTTCAATCTCTATAGTAAATATATATAATAGATAGATGTGTTTTTTAAAGGAATTTCTTAAGTTCATGGCATTTAACAATTCGAAATTTTCAACCGACCGAAATTTAGATACCCAATTAGGGACGAAAATCTTTTAGCAAAAAACTAAGTTTGTGGCTGATTGCTTTGGCCTAAAAATCTCTGCGAAATCAATTGCTTTATTATTCACTGAAATCTCAAAAACTCGTCTACAATCTGAGCAGAATAGAGTCTCTCTGAGATACTCTTGTCAAATTTATCAATTTACCAAGTTAAAATTTGGATATTATCAAAATCAACCTATTATAGGCATATTCAGCCTGCGTGCTTGCAAAAATTTCAATTTTGGGAACTGCTTTTTCGTAGCGCCGTGCTGCCATATCGGATTGGGCTATTTTTTATTCGTTGTTGAATTGAGACGAGAGTAGAGGCGTTCATTTTCTTGCCATGCTGTTAGTTATAAAAAAGCTTCAAGTTTGGAGTTTAAAGCAATTAGCAGCGCTATTTATAGTTTTTCAAAACTCTCAATGAAGAATGTTTTTGATAAGTAATTAATTGAACGAATAAATCAAGTGTCGACATTGAGTCAAGTGAATAAGTAATCAGATAAAAAGATTAGGTAACAATCCTGCAAAATTTCATTTTCATTTTTAGCTAGTTTATCGAATTCTCATTTCAGAAGCATCGAAAGTTTCTTTCCTCAAACTGCCCAAAGTTATGGACTAATAAGCGGTGAGTGCTCGACTTATATTTTGCTTGTTGATTTACATTTTGTTTAGGCTGATTGATTTCACTCACATCCATGTCCCTACGCTAATATTATCAATCTTTTTATCTTAATATTAGAATCTCACTTTTTTTTCTCTTCAAATTAGTTCTTGTGTTCGGATTTTTAAGGAAGATTTCAAAAAATTTGGATATAATGGCAAATACGCAGTTATTTATATGGAAAATGCTTGTGGTCATTTTGATCAATTTCTTAACATTCTGTCAGTGCCAAAAAGTGACAAAAATTAAGTTTTTTTTGCACAGTTAAAATTATATTTAATCTTTGATTGATGGCAAGCGCATAGATAACCTGTCAGCTATGTTTATCACGTGTTAATTGTCTTTTTTTGATAAATAGCTAGTTTATGTTTTGAAATAGCATGATTTTTGAATAAAGCTTCTGATGAGATGAGATGTTAGCATTTTTAGATTCATGGATTTGCAGAGGAAATAATTTCATGTTGTCTTTTCATATGGATCTACTTTGTAATCTTTCGGATTTTGTCAAATATCTCATTTTTAGATGTACTGATAACAGCAAACGATGAAAAATTGCGCGATCCAGAAGGTTACGAAGCTATAGTACAATTACACCATCAAATGGATGACGATCAGTCCGGTTCTATCGATCGGTTCGAATCAACAGATGTAAGCACGCTTCATCAACAAATTCTGATACGTCTTTGGAGCGAACCCAAACATGATGTCAACTTTGGTAAACCGAAACTTATGACTGTAACATGATTTATCCAAGCATTCAGTAATTAATCGTTTTTTGATAAGGCATCTTTTTTTTTCTGATTTTCGAAAATTATTTTGCAATTCTATAAATTTCCAGTTTTTGAAAGAAGATATGCATTTGGGAGGTTTGGACCGTGCGCAGCGAGAACGTGCTTTTCATCATAATCACGATGAATTGATAACGGTGGATGATTTATGGGAAGCATGGTTCGCATCTGAAGAACGCTCCTGGAAAACAGTTGATATGGTGAATTGGCTGGAAAATACAGTTCGCCTTCCGCAGTATGCAACTATTTTCATTGAGATGGAAATTGATGGTCGCGCTTTACCCAGGTCGGCTTATCGTGAGTATTCATTAGTTTTCTTTTTTTTGCATATGACTTTATATAGATGTAATTCGTCCACCTCTATTTTTTTAAGACTGAGTCATTGGTCTTATCATTAAGAGGTTAATGTCTTCAATCATCTGCATGTTAAAGCTCGCAAAAAGCTTTGATATCATTGAAATTTTATTGGTCACAAAGTTGGTATGGTAATATATTTTTTTTTTAGTCAGAAATATGATCAGAAAGTCAAGTTTCGCGATAATTACGATAAAATTTCATAATGAATATTCCGTTTTCTAGAATGGCTGTCGCTAATTCGACTTATTTGCTATCCGATTTGGGTATCAAAAATTCGGTACACAAACAGAAATTACGTTTAAAGGCATTAGATGTCGTTCTTTTCGGTTTCAGTGGTCAGTTTTTTGAAATTTATTGACGAATTTCGGATTATGCTACTTATAAAAATCATTTATTTTGCACATTTTTAATAATATTGCAGAAAAATTTTCAAAGAAAAAAAAATGGATTGGATCAAGAGGGAAAAAGCTACAATGAAATTGTAAAATTTTTCAGGTGGAAATGCATCTTGGCTTAAAGACATCATTTTATCAATCTTAGTGATTGTACTAATTACGGTGCTTTTTGTTCTCAAAATACAGCGAACACGATCACATATGCAAATGGAACAGCTGACGGCGAAGTTATCACAGCTGAGATCAATGCAGAGCAATTTTGAAGATATTCAGCAGAAGTCAACATTTTTTTTCTACAATATTTTTAAATTTAGTTCAAAAATAGCATTTTGTCCATAATTGACATTTGATAGTTTATGTCAAGCGAAAAAAGTTTGAAGCAGACGGAGAACTGTCGGATTCAAACCGACAGTTCGCCGTCTGCTTCAAACTTTTTTCAGCAGTTTTCATTATGATTTATTTAGTTTTTTGGTTTTCATCGATATACTATTTGATTTAAACTTAACTTGAATTAATATGTTTAGATTTGAAGAGGAACAAAAGAGAAGACAATCCACTCGAGGCGCACTAGAAAGCGAACAAGTTGAAACGGTTATTTTTTTTATTTACGTCACAAATTGAAATAACAATGCTTTTCTTTAGAAGTGAGCTCTTAAAATTGAATCTTTGAGATTTTTTTATTTGTTACGATTTAGTTTATGACTAATATTTTTAGCTAAAGTCACAGCTTATGGAAGCTGAGCGCTTGCTGGAAAATTCTGGTTCAGCTCCTCTTGCTTTACAGCCATTGTTAAGAAGGTTCATTGTTATAATATTTAGTGATAACCTAAAACAGTTATTTAAAGTTAAAATATATATAGAAGATTTTGGGAGTAGGACGTGACCTGAATGGTTCATGAATATGTTGTGAAGATCTTTAGGAAAGAAAATTAATGAAGTTTGGCTGACAGAGAAATTTATCTCTTCGAAGGAAAATTTTTAAGCATGTTTGTAATTTTTTAATCAATTTTTAGTGTTTCGTGATATTTAATAGACTTAAATTAGATGAATTTCAGCCAAACATTGAGCATTAGTGTAAGTTGGATTTGCTGATGCGTTTTGTCGATCAATCTAGTTTAAGAAGTCAGAATAAAGTTTTTATTAGGACACTTCAGTATTCTAGGATTGCTTTTGTATACTGCTTTTGCATATTTTTTGATTTTGATTTTCAAAAGGCAGATTTGGAACAGAGACTTCTAATAAATAAGTCTAGACTTTGTTTAAAAATATAAGAGAACTTCCCAGCTATCATTTACTACTTCCTGTAGTATTTTTAGAACCTGTGAATTAGAAGTGAGTTATGTTGGACAGCAACGAATGGAATGTATTGCTGAAATGAGAGAAGCCATTGAACATATCGATAAACTTCGTAAAAAGCAATCAAGCATTGTTTCCTCTATTAAACTTGCTACGGGTGCTTCATCAGGAACAGACCACATCGATTCACGCATTTTTGCTTTGAAGTATAAATTTTTAAAATTTGATAAAAAGATGAGATTATTTGTTGTTTATAAATCAGTAAATCACTAGATTTATAAATGTTATTATTATTTAAGAACAGAATGAAGTGCATTGGCGCGAATATTTTTCTTATTGACACTGTTGTCTTTTGGAATAATTTCTAGTTTCCATTTTTTAAAAAAAAGCACAGAAAGAAAAAAAGGACCGGAAATTAAGATGTATTCTTGAATTAGAAATGCATAGGTTCAATAGAGCTTGCATGAGCTCAATAAATACAATGTCATTATTTATTAAGAGCCCGAATGGAGAAAATCTCATTGGCAATGAGTGAGTGCCATCAGCGATGGACTGAAATCGAATCACTTTGTGGTTTCCCGTTGATTCCTACGTCAGCTACTGCTGGTAACATTTTGATGAATTTAATATATGGATATACGCATGAGTTTTATTTTAAAAAATTGTTTGTCTGAAGAACTTTGGATTGATTATACTCAGTATTTGACATATATTAGTCCTTATATTGCTTTAAAATTTCTCTTTCTAAATAAATTTTTTGAAATTTATATCCATTATTGTTCTGTCAAGGTATTTTTATTTTAGACATCTTTTTTTATTGCAGAAATAATGTTTCCTTCTGGAGCTACAAATGATGTTTTATCCAGAACCGGATCTTCCAATTCATTCTATCGTAAATCAGGTTATTTGTGTTTTGTATTTTCATATTATTCAAAATAATCTTCAGAATTTTATTTGTTTGTTACACTTTTTGTTACTGCTAAATATGAAATGCTTAGATCTGTCTTTAATTTTTTCTCTAAGAAGCTTGCAGTTTGATTGCTGTATGTTAAAATTACTCTTTCGTTCTGCACTTGAAAGTTTTTCATTTAATTTGATTTTTTTTTTATTATGGCTCAAAAGCATGTTTTTGCTGGTTTTAAGAAAAATAAGTCATATTTCATTTAGATGTATTTCTTGATACTTTGTCATTTTTATTTTTCATTTGAGGATTGAAATTTGAATGAGTATTTTGTTCCACTATTTACTGATAAAGAGGAACAATCGTCTCTTTGAACTGCATAGAATTCAGAAAGTTTCATTTTCTTTTCTTCCGTCTATTCTGCTTTTATTTTAAATCTTGCTAGCATTCTGCCTGTTTAGATTTAGTTGGCACTACAGTGGCGAAAAGCATGGCTTTATCCTCTATATCTGGAAATAATCCATCTGCTATAATAGAAACTTCATCGAATATTAGCGGTCGAGTACTACCATCCGTTTGTTCATGTGCGCACGAAAATTTCACACCTGCGGGAGCTCGATATTTGGATTCTTTAAATTTACAAAGACACATTCACGAGAGCGTTAATGAATCAAGACTCTTGAAATTTGCAGCTGACTGCAGTGAATTGCTCCATCGTTCTGCATCTTCTGGATCATTTAACAAGCTTCGGCATCTTCGATCTATTGCCGATATGCAGAAATCCCAAAATCAAAGCGCTACTTCTATTGTAGCAACTAATAATGATAATGGTATATCCGTAGCTTCAAATGTTAATGAAATAATTGTTCCCACTGTTCCATCTCCAACAACAGTTACCAGTCACTTTTCACCGTATGCTTTCTTTTTTGAGTTTCTGTGCTATTATCAGTTTTCATAAAATTTTGATTTTAAAAAGCAGGCGTGATTATTTGCTTTTGGAGCATGTATCTGTTGGATACGTTGTAATAAAAATGGATTTAAAAACAGATTTAAGTGAATTTATATCCATCATTTACTTAAGAAAATCAAACGTTTTTGAATTTAGATTTTTTGCTTTCTTCAATAGTAAGAGATTTATTTCATATTTCTACCGTTTTCCCATCTCATTGATGCTTATTGAATATATTTTTGTTTTTATTAACAGATTCTAATTTTCTTATTTTATATGCTGATTTAAATATTCAAAAATTTTCTGGTTTTCCATCTTTTTGAATCAAGTAATGCAAAAAGAATTAATTTATTGAAATAATAGCTTTGTGGCAAAACATGATATGTAGTTAATCATTAGAGTTTGTTTAATTTGTTTGACGATATCCAGTTTTTCATTTAATGGATTAGATTGAATTTGCTGCTCTAATTTTCAAATAAATGAAAGGAGATATACAGCTTTCTCTGGATATTTGTTAATGGTATGTTCATTCCAGGTTCAAGCAAGATCTGAAGTTATTGAAAGAAAATGAGTCAAATGTAGTACTCAAATCATCTTCATCGAATACTAAAGCAAATGGATTTATGGTGATTAAGGCGAAAAACTCAACTGATATTTCAACAATCAGTAGCAATAGAAAGTCCAAACTAAGAAATCTATTTCACAAAACATCAAAAATTTGATGCAGTTTGTTTGGTTCTGAAAATTTATCTGTATTTCTCCACACACTAGCTTGGTTTTTTTACTATAACCAACTGCTGCGATCTTCTATGCAATTCCAAATATTGTTCTTCAGTTCCTTTTTTAATGAATATTTTTTTACTCTATTCATATTGTCTTGTTCCAATAATTCTCAAAAAAATTTTGAAAAATAAAAAGGAACGGAAGAAAAAACGTATGTCTATTTTTGAAAAATTAAAAAAAAAAAAAACACCCCCATTTCTCCTTTACCATATTTTACGAAACATCATTCAAAAGATCGATATGCATTTATTTTACGAGATTTTAAGAATTTTCGTTCCCATTTCTTCCTCTCAAAGTTTCTTTTGTTACTTTTTGTTATTCTCTTATATGTTAAATTCCTGATTGCTTACATTTTTCACAAAATTTGTGAAATATTTATTGCAATTCCTTTGCACTTGATTTCAAAATTCAAGTTTATCTTCGAAACAAAAATGTAGAAAAAGTTGAAATTTCTTCTACCGAAAATAATTTTTTCTGTGAATTCACTAACGATAGTAAACAATGTATATTAATGAAAGTAATTTCGTTTTTTTTCTTTCTATATATAATGCTTACTTTTATCTGTCAACGTAAAAGCATCTAGTCGGTATCTAATGGTAAATCTCCCTAGGAAAAAAATAATTTTTTTGAATTTTTAATAAATTTATTTAGTCACTGTTATTGAGCAGTTAACAAATATTATTACATTGATCGACTGGCCATATATTGGTGTTATCTTGCCTTCTCCCTAACATTTCGTTTTCTTTCCTCAGTTCAGTAAACTCCTTCCAGTCTTTTCATTTTTGTTATTCAGTTACAGTATCCTCAAGCTTTTTTGCCGCATGCAGAAATGAACTTATTTTCCCAAGAAATTTCATCTTAAATTGTGTTTGTATTACGACTACTTTAAGTCTAAAATTCACCAGTATTGTCAAAATATTGAAAGTAAAAATTTTGTGTGCCTGAGGAAGACTGGATATTTTCATTACATTATTTCGCTCATTGATTGAATTTCAGACTCATAAAAATGAACAATGTGACTGTAGTTGATACTTGAACGTATAGCATGTTAGAAATATTGTTCTCATACCAAAGGATAATATTGAAAAGAATGTGGTCACTTAAATCTTTAGGCTATTCACGGTCATTTGTTAAGGTCTTTTTGTATTAGAATTGTTGGCTTAACGAATGGATTCAGATTTTTTCTAGTCAGCCATAAATTATCTTATAAAATTTTTTCGTTTTTTCATAGATTTATTGTAATGTTTTTTCCATCTTCGTATATTTAACTGGTGTTTATCTTTATAATGTAGTTATTATGTTCATTGGCATTTAATTTACTGTTGTAATTAGTAAATGGCAATATTCCGTGCTGCTTTTTAATTTTGGAGAATTTTCTGCTGGAAACAGTCAATTCGTTCCGTTCTCTAAATATTAGAAAAGGTGGATTATTTTGCAAGGTCCAGACGCTTTGCATAAAGAATATTTGAACCAATTTATTTCGATCATTATGGAAAAGTTATTTTGGCATACAGCGCTGTAATAAAACCATAAAATCGTTCTTGAAGCATTAGGATGTATATAGATTTTATTATTTTGTTGATAGGAGAAATTAATAAGATGCTGAAAAAGGTGAGGAGCGACACCGGTATTAACTGTATAGGATTTATTGGAAGATGCGAGATTCTTACTTTATTACTCGCACAGTTTTGTGCAATTTATGTTATAACATTGAAAGCGCGGTTTTATTATACTGTTTTATTTATTTGTTTTTTCATTTTTTTGATCGTTTAGTGCCGGTATTACCTGTGCTTTTCTGTGATATTTTTTCATTTTCCATATGTCTTTTGTTTTAAATAAAATTTGTTTTGGGGAACCAATTTTTATGTTGATTCTAATGTACGTCTAATGTACGTCAATTTTGATTTTGAGGAATTGATATTCATGTATATTAATTTTGGGGTGAATTTTAATTATTCTTAAGGGAGAACAGGGTTATTTTTGCCAAAATATCAAGGAATTTTTTTTTGAAATCAGTTTATTGAAGTTAAGTATGTATCTATGGTGGCATGTATATTGCGTTCACAAATAATATGAAGTTCCATATGTGCATTAGGTCCATGTTGGATAATTCAGATTTTTTAGAAATAAATAGGCAGGTAGCAGTATGTTGCTGAGAACTTCATTCAACCTATTATCAGTGCATGAGCTGCAAGAAGTAGTAATCTTAAAAAAAGGATAGACAGTAACCTTTGTTGCCGGTTCGAGTAATCCATTGTGATTTTTTTTTCTTTTTTCAGAGTTCTAAGGAAGAAATTTTTCTTTTTTTTCCAGGTTTTAAGGAGAATGAATAAAAAAATTAGGGATTCGAAACCAAATATACCGTCTAATGAGTTGGGAATTGATCCTGAAGGCAATTCAAAGGCGATAATGATCAGGCATATTCCCTTTGGATTCTTCGAAAAGGAATTGCTAAAGTATTTCTTGCAATTTGGTACTGTACGACGAGTGCGAGTTCCAAGGAACAAAAAGGCTTGTTCATTCTGTATAATTTAGAAACTTCAATTTATTTATTGATATGCTTCATAAATCCTTGACATATTCGTGTACTTTTTAATTTTGTTTACTTTTTGAGGTGAGATCAAAACTCTTACAGCCAAGTTGAACATGCTTTTATTATTCTTGAAAATCAGAGATCATAGATCTGAAGAGAAAGGGAGAGTTCTTTTGATTCCCATTGGTTTTGAAAAAGATTTGTTAACTAATTTTAAATCATTTGCAAGTAAAGGGGACGTATACCAAGTAAACTGTGTTAAGCAGAATAAGAGTAAAATGCAGTTAAGAATATTTGAAATATTTAAAAGGAAAAAGAATATTTGAAAGGAAAAAGAAAAAAGAATGTTTTAAGAATATTTGAAATATTTAAATGAAAAAACGATTTTCTTGCTCTTTTTTCAGAAAAGCCTCATTCTTCACTTTTTTGGTTATTTAACTCAGTAAGCTCATCATTATATTTCTAGTAAATAATTGAAATTATCCGTATCTGATCTTTTCGGTCATATGCTACTTAGCGATTGTACAAATAAATCATTAAGTAATTCTAACGTAAAAATTAGATTATAAACATAGAAAATGCTGTGGTGATAATTGAGAACTTCATATATACTTTCAAAAATAATTTTGTAACTGCTTATGGTATGTTTATTTTAAAGGTATTCTTTTTAACGAGTAAAATACAGTTTTTTGCTAGATAGATGATAAACTTTTTTGATCTACCATAATTGATAAAACAATTGATAAATTTGCATATAAATACTTTTTGATACCGTCAGCATAATTTTGAGATGGCTTATCTTTATGGTTTTTCATCAAAAGTAGTATTAAAAGCATTTTAAAATTCATATTTGAAAATAGATCTCTAATTTAAATATTAGTCTCACTAATCGAATTTTCTGCTTTCATTATCTCTAGCTCACTTGAAATAAATCATGAATTTTGATACTTTAGCACTATTACTTCTCATTAAAGTGTGCTATAAAATTATTTTGAGGCAGATCGTATTTTTGAATTTATTTGTCTAGGTTTTACATGGGACATTTCTATCCATTATTTTGTTTTCAGACTGGAAATCATAAAGGATGGGCTTTTGTACTTTTCACAGATAATGATGTAGCACAGTTAGCAGCTGAAGCTATGGACGGTTATTTAATGTTCGAAAAACGACTGGAATGTGGGTTAATTTCTAACTCTTACGAAACAATTTTCCACTAATGATCGAGGAAAGGAAACAAAAATAGGCTTTTCAGGATAAAAGAATCACTCATTTCTATTCATTTGTCTATGTTGATGCTCTTGTATCATTCGTATTCTTAGAGCTAGAATAATGAAAAATCAATTGCTATGTGTCCTTTTGGTTTACTTTCAAAAATGATAAATTATCGAGAATTTAAAGGTTTCATTCCAGGCAAAGTAATGAAAAACAAAGATTTTCCGGCTTGTTTACGTAAAGGACCACGAATAATTTCACCACCTTTAAAAAATGCTGCTAGGAAACGTCATGCGAAAAAATTGAATAAGATGCAGAGTGGATGGTGTGAAGAAGCGGCTAAAGTATACTTCCTTTTTAGAATTTGGAATATCTTTATAAATAGAAGCATAAACTAAAAATTATAATTCCATTATAAAATTAAATGTAGTCAAGAGTAATAGTTGTAATTTCTTACCTTTCAGAAACGACTGTTAAAAAACATAAAGATCAAAGAAAATAAATTTGCTGAACTCGGTTATCGATTGCCACCAATTGCTGGACTCTCAGAAGCAAAAGTATTTTCTTTGAATTTTTGTGTAAATTTTGGCTTGCACGGATAGCCTTGATTTATCATGGACTATCTTATTTTATGAATGAAATTCTCTAAAAAAATAAATGTGAGATTTGCTATGTTCGATTCAAGATGACAGTTACTTGAGGCTAATGCCAAACAAGCAAATTACTGTGTGCTTTGCAATTAAAAAATCTTTTAGCATTAATATTCTTTTAAAATTTTAAACAATTTCATCACAAATGAAACATCTTGCTTCAATTTTCTAACTGAAATGAATATTGCTTCGAACGAAGAAAAGAAAAATAGATTAGGGAGACGAAGAGGATTAGGAGATTCGTTTAGTGAAATGGATTTTTTTTTTTTTTTTTTTTCATCTACATTCTTTTCAGCAAGTTGTGCCATCGATAAGTGAAACAAGTTCAATAAAAGCTGAAGAAATAAAATCAGACGATGTAGAAAATCAAGTGCAAAGCAAGTTATCCAAAAAATTGAAGAAAACTAATGTTACGAAAAAGATTATGGCTGATATGGTAAGAAGTCAAAAAAAGCGATGAAAAATGGAATAAAGGAAACGAGTTTGGAAATGTTCTTTTATTTCATTAGATTGTTTTATAATATTGTTCTATTCCGGTTATGTTGTTTATATTATACTTTTTGCTTTTAATAAAATTTTTTGTTGCATGTTTTATATGATTTTTGATGTTTGCGTCAGTAGAAGGTTTTAAATGTTGGAAATAGACAAATTGATTGTATGATATTAAAACATTCACTACTGACTTGTAATAGATTAATACTGAAGTAATATAGATATGTTTATAAGTTAGGTTGCCCTGCAAATATTCTGGTAAGATTATGCCGTTCGGTGCTAATGAAATAGACGGATAATGCGGATATCTAAGCTTCCCAAATTACGAAAATAAATAATGAAATAGAAAACTGTGAAAAATGGATGTGTTGAGAAGCAATTATCATCAGTAGAGAAATTGGTACAGAAGTTACTCTGCAGACTGCTATCATAATATCAGCATGAATTTTAAGATATTGTACTACTCATTATTACTCCTTTTTCGCTTCTCTCCTGTTCCTATCTCTCCTGCCTTCTACCTCGTTCTCTTCTTTATGTCCGGCCTGGTAAGTTTCCTTATCAATTTTAATAGAGATTACCGCTATGGGTAATCTATCAAGTCTTGACTTGTTTGTTCGCAGTTCTCATGTCTTTACTTTGTAGTTTCCCAGCTTTGCAACTGCCGTCAGTGCTTTCCGGTTTCCACCGAATAACAATTACTGATCACTTCTTATTCTTTGAATTGATGCGATCTAACTATTCCTCAACAATTCTAAGCAACATTTCTTATTATTTCATGTAGTATATTAGAATACGGCCAAAATATTATCCATTTCACGATTTGCTCAAAAAAAGTTGCCTGAAAAAAAAAAGTATGTGAAATGGGAAGTCATCTTTTTCCCAGAAATTTGCATAATTTATGCTTTTAAGTTGCATCCCTAATTTCATCGCTAATCCCAATGCTACCTTTGCTACCTTTCACCTGAGCCTGTCTTTCATTTGCAACATATATTTTGTCAGCACTATGTGACCTTCTCCAATTGCACGACTCATTCATTTAGCATTATTATTTTAAATAGTAGACAAGTCATTTAATCTAGTCTTCGAATTAATTTCACTGTTTCAATTTCTCATTCAATCAATCGCAGAGTAATCATAAATGGTAATTGACAAGATGCCACAAAAATCATGTTTCGCCGATTGATGGACAGAAAGTTCCTTGATGAATTGGTTTGAAAGTTAGGATTTCTAATTCAGTTTAGCTAAGACGATTTATTTTGGAAGTGCTTTTAAAAATTTAAATTTGCTGAGTGCGAACATTTACAAATTCAAGATAATCAAATGTTTAGCAGAATGAATTAATCCTCAATTCTAAATAATTTCCTTAAAGCTGATTTGAAAGTTAATCTTTATTTACTAAGACAGTATCATATTTCTTTCACGTTGAATCGAAATTTACAGAAACAATAAGTTTTTTGTAAGCGACAATTATTTAGCTAAAAAGCGGTTCATTCACTGTTATAAACGTGAAGATAGATTTAAACTTAACTTTGTTCCATTGTAGGTTCGCCAAGTTCTAACTAGCAGTTAGAGTACTCTTGTTACTAAATGTTGATGTTTCTTTTTGATTTGCATGCTTGATCTTTACAATCCTCAACTTTTTACGGAAATTAATGCTTTTCGCTAATATTTCATATAAATATTGAATTTTGATTCCTTCCCTTCTAAATCCATTATAGTTTACTTTGGTTCTTATGTTCTTCTTCTTGAATCCCTCGTTATATTGCAGAAAATTCAGTTTGTAAACAAAATTTCGAAATATTTTTTACAAATTGCAAAATTATGGTCTTCCAACTCAGTTGCATATGTTGTTAGTTATGCAGTTAAAAAATGTTGTCGAATGAAGTAGTTACATGTTTCGGCAACAAAACTGATGAAATTATTTGATAAAATCCAATAACATCAACATTTGACAATCATGTCGGTGGTAGTGATAACAATCAAAATGCTGACGATGGGTGATCATACCAACGATATGATAATGGTGCAGCAGCGATTTATAATGATAAAATAATGATCTATCGATGGTGATAATACTGCAATACGATGATGAAGACGGAATTGGGATAATAATGAGGATAGGCAGTAATTGATAATGGTGATGATAATGATGATCAAGTAAGAATACAAATGACTTTCAACATCATCTCTTTGTTGCTCATTTCCTCTTCCTTTGATTTCTTTTCTTAGATAAATGATAAAAAACCAACAATAATAAAAATTAATCAATTGAAATAAGAATGTCAAAATTTGAATTTCTCTACTCAGACAGTAACGCTTTTCACGTTAATAGTCTAAGATAATTTCCGTAAAGCAGTGAAAACTTATGACAAAGAGGATAAGAATCCATAAAAATTTTTCACGAAATCTTCAATTACGAAATTTTTCATTTTTAGTTTGTGAATTCACAAACATTAATTAATTTGCGAAATTTACTACAGAAGGTGAACCTGTCTGTCCATTTTTTGTGTCCAATTTTCTGAAGTTGTTTTTCTTGATATTTTATTCCTCTCTTCAGTTTTTCCTTAAATTTTGCTATATTGAAGCTAGAAAAGATATCAATAAGTTATCATAAAATCAAAATAATCAAAGGTCACAATAGAAATAAAGAGAGAGAGAGGGTGTAAAAGATAATGATGAATATTCTGTCTTACTTCTCAAAAAGAAACACCGTAATAAGCATTAAAAAAAAACGAAAAATTTCAGAAAAACAAATGATTTTTAATTTCCATTTTACCTGAACATCTATTTGAGGTATTTATTTTTCCTAATTGTAACAAATAATCTCTCTAATCGCATTAATTTATGCACACAATCCGAGCAATTTTATTCGATAATTGCCATAATGTATTTAAAGCAAATAATTATGCCAATTATAGAGATAAATGGAGAGTGAATGAAGAAGCTTCATTAAGCCGAAGAGCAACGAAACGAAGCGATTTTTGTGTATTCAAAGAGTTGATGTGATGTGATGTGATATGCGGACAGACAGATCTTTCAAGGCAGCTAAATTAATTGCTTTGCAAAATTGCTTTAAATTAGTTCGTGTAAGAACTCTCTGCGGATGGATGGGCGATGTCGAAGGCATCATCCAATTACTTTCTCCTTCATGGCAGTTTATTTTGATAATTGTTGCAGTGAGCAGTGAAGAGCCATGCTGAGGGACAAGCATTCTTTCAGAAACGATTCAAAAAAAGAATCATTCCGATTGCAATAGCATCGGATGGATAGCATGAGTGTGATGAAGGAAGGAAGAATAGCAATTGGGGTACAGGTAACGGATGAAGAGCAGACTGACTAGCAAGCTGCTCTGTAAATCCATCAAAATGCAACTTAATTAACTTGACTGACCCCACCAAACAGACAGTATTGAGATGAGACATTAGCAATTCATTGAACAGATAATATTAAAGCTTATTATTCCCTTTATCACCTCCTTCTCCTCCCATTCATTTCTTCTTCATTCAAGATAGATGCAATAATGAAGCTTCGGGAGGTGGAGCTATTGCCGATAAATGGACCAATCAAGTGAAGATTTAAAATGAAGGTACGGAGAGAGTAAAGCTATAAGAATGTGTGGAGTACGGTAAAATAGACGTGGATGGGGAAGGAAAAGAATAGGCGTAACGATCGGATGGGTCGAGGAAGACGAAAAGATCAAAGTGACAAAGAGACGATTGCCCATTGCCCTTCTAAATTACTGAATTAACAATTCCCAAACAACAACTCTCCTTCATTCTATCACTGTGCTATTTATTCCTTTCTCTCATTTATAAAGTTATTGTTATCACCAACATCACTCTCATTTTGTTACGACTATTATCAATTTTGTCATTATGATATTATAATCATTACAGTTATCAGTACCAATTTGTTACAATTATTATCAATTTTATCATCAAGATAGCCACCGTTTTCTTCTTATTTCATTATGATCACTTTTTTTGTTGCTGCAGCTATGATTAAATTCAGAATTTGTACAGTCTCCATGATAGATTCCATATCCTCATATGGTAGACAGCTAAGGGAAGAATTTTTCGAGAAAAAGGGAATATTTTTTTGATGGAAGAAAGGAGGAAAAGGAATCGAAAAATATTCCAAAAAGCATATAAAGGAAGAAAGAAGCGGGAACACTGTTATCATCATTTTGAATAGCTTATCAAATCAACTAGGCTAGCGAGTATTGCACCTAAGGTGATAAAACTATTCCATTACCTGCCTTTGTATGATTATGACTCATATTATCTACTAAAAATTACGATAGGCAGTGGAATTATGTAGATGAAGCAACTATACCTACGGCTGAATTCTTTCCTCATGAAATTACAAAAACTAGAATTTGTATATTTTTATTTGCGAAACTTTTATTTTCAAGAAAATTGAATAATAATTGTATGAAGTTTTGTCTTGACCCATTGATTTGATAACATAAGAATTTTGCAATTAAATTACCATTAGGCAGAGATTTGAAAGCTTAAGAAAATGCGAAAATTATATTATCGAATCTTAAGTTCTTTGCTCAGTGGATGCTTTATCAATTTCTATTTTTTTCTCTTTTGTTTTATTGCAAATTAACTCGTAAATTGTTTGCATCATTATCTGTGAATTTTTCCGAACGATTTATGGAAAAAAGAAATGCCGAAATTAGTATACAAATTTAGATAAACATCAAATTTTGATTCGAAATAACGATGGCTGCCGCAATAGTTCATCACTAAAGGCTGACAGAAAAAAGAGAAAAAGGAGCAAAATTCTTGCCAGCAACGAGAACTCTCACTTTACCGCTAAATTTGCAGACAAATAAAACTTTTTCTTTTCTTCGATGCTGAGGTTTAATTTTTCATAAATTTGCATATTTCATGATTACTTAAATAGGGATGAGAGGAATTAAATTATATGCGCAAAAACCAAATATGCAAATGTCATCAAACAAAACTGATTATTGCCTACGAATATGGAGTCATGAAAAAGTCTGAAATTAACTGGTCAAAATACCATTGATTAAATGAATATTCATCAGAAACAATTAATTCTGTAACCCTATCCAGCTATGCATCGTCCAATTGTTCTATTACTTAGATGGATGGTGCCTCAGATTCGATTTCTGAAGGCCTCTCTTCACCGGAGCTATCACTTCGTAGTACAGAATCGCAGAATTATCAAATGAGTTCCAAACTAAAATTCTCTATACAAAATATTTTGCGACCAGATTTTGGTAAGGTAAGAGTATTTCCGTTTTAAAAAACAGCATATTTTGTTTGAATGGATTTGGCTGCCAAGAAATTAAAATATCTTTTTCGCTCTAATTCTTATAAACAAAAATGATTGAATGAAATTTGCAAAAATCCATCTAACTTTTAAATTATTGTTTCATTTACTTGGCATTTGTCGTTCAATCGTCATTGTTTTGTGCTAATCCTGATTAAACTATTTCTCTTAATCCTCCTGACATTATTTCATATCATTTCCAATGTCACCTTCCCTTTTACTCTCAATTATACTCTCTCATTATTGCAATTATAATTCTTAGGAAATATTTCTTCACCTGACATTTCACTTTTTCTTCAGATCTTGGCCATTTTACAGATTTGTTCTCTCTTTTTCAAGACTTCTCGGGATTCTTTACTTCCTGGACCAAGAAAGATTAAATATGCTGTAGAGATAAGCTGTAAATAAACATATATAATTTTCTGTAAAATGGGTGACCAATTAAGCTTCCTATGAGAAAAATTACTATTCTGAAGATTATGTGGATGCTACACAAAACTACATGTACATATTTTTTTTTTCAACAGCATGAGACAGTTTCAAAACCATGTGCATCAACAACACCGGACAATATGAATACAGTATTCCCAGCCTGGATTTATTGTACCCGATATTCCGATCGACCAAGTTCAGGTAATTCTGGAAAAACTTTTAAAATAAGAATAGACAGATCAATTTCAAGCAAGTGATAAGTATTTATTCAAAATTATCTCATCATGTACTCTGTTAGAAATCTTAAAAATTGCAAGTAGACGTATTTTTGCTTTTTTTCCTTAACTATTAGATAACAATCGGTAAAAAAGAGTTGGGTGTATGATTGCATAACTTTCCTATCATTCTCATGCTCCTTCTTGGCATGCACGCTAATTTGCGTGCACAGTTTGCATCATCCCACTCATTCATTCATTCATCAAAATTATTTCATGGTTATAAATACAATTATCACATGTTATAATCACCATCTATTCATGATGGATCATTGATGAAAAAAAAAGAGGCAATTTTGATCGATTTTAATCGAAAAATTACTAATTTCCATGGGCCAGCGACTTATGCATCGTTTGTATATATATATTGAGATTTATTCTGTATTTTACATTTCTATGGAATTGTCAAGTTAAGCATGAAAATTCATAATTTTTCGGTTTGACCTCACAAAGCTATTTTTGTGAATTCAATTTATTTTAGGGCCGAGGTCACGCCGCACAAAACGAAAAGAAACAAATCTCAATGATGATGAGAAACGACCAAGGACAGCATTTACTGCTGAACAATTGGAACGATTGAAGCAACAATTTATGGATAACCGATATCTCACAGAGAAACGGCGTCAGGAATTGGCCCATGAACTTGGCTTGAACGAATCACAGATCAAAATATGGTTTCAGGTTGGTTCATACTCATTTTAAAAAAGCTTTTTTCGTTTTTGAAAATAAACATGGTTTTATATAGAACTGATGGCTAATTTGTTCAAAAAGTGATCTTATAAAACTATAATACCTTAATCATTAACAGGAAGAGTATTTGAATTCATACTTTTCAAAATAAGTGAATTTTTTCTAAATAAAAGAATTTGATTTCGCCTTTTCATAATCTCATCGCCCAACTGCAGAAATTAATTAATGTTTGACTTGCAGTGCGATGAAAAATTTAAATTTTCTGTTCTCTAATGTTCGTTTTGATATTTCTTCGATAATGTGCATTTTGTTGAAAAAGTACCAAACTGGAAAGAGAATGTGTGATAAATGCTGACGTGTTCTTCCTCATTTCTCTTTCAAACTTTGTATTCGATCAGGTGGACATTTTAAATTTTTTAAAATTAGTGGGAAATAAAAAACAGGTGCATGAAGAAGAAAAAAATTCGAATAAGGGAGATGAAGAAGGAGAGAAATTGATGTATGAATGGGAGTGAATTCCGGAGATGTAAATGCTTTTTCCGGAAGGCGAAGATATGATTTTTTCTTGTGAAGATTTGATAAAATAGAGAATAGAGTTGAAAGTACAAAAGTATGAACTTTTAACATATCGAAGGCTTGTTCTCGAACATAGCCCTCATCTATTTCAAAACTATTCTTTGGGTCAAAGTTCATCACTGAGTTTTTCCAACTAAATCATCAGAGTAGTTATTTGATGTTTTTCAAATTAAATGAAAAATAGAGCAGAAAATGACAATCACCATGTCAACCATTCTTTTTGATAAAACATAACATTTAGGGTAAATCGAACCACCTAACTTTATGTTTACAGTAAGCATCTAAGAGCGAAAAACATTTGATCGCTATCAATGGCTTTCGAACATTTTTCAAGAAAAGCGAAATAAAATTAGTTCACCGACTTTGATTTTCTTATATTTTTTTCCTTTTGTCCAATTGCGCCGCATCCATCCATTTGTTTTTATAAATGTATTTGTTTTAAAATTACGGTAAAATATCACTTATGAACGGTAGATAGGAAGTGCGTATCAGACAGATAGTAAAAAGCAAAACAGATGGACATAAAGAGTGTAGAAGATCGATTACCTGATCATCATATTAATACAAATTTCAAAAAATCCATTAAAACGCAATGGATTATCATCATCATGTATTTGTGCACACAATGGGAATAATTTTAATGATGATGGTGATGTTATCAGCAGTCATTTTATTATTATATTACCAGTTTTACATCATTTCACAGTGTCCTCCTGCTTTGACATTTTTCAAAATTTTAAAACTTAGATCCTGAAGGAGTAAAGAGAACTAGAAAAATATCACTTCAAGTGCAACAATGAAAAGAATATCTCTCTAAATCCTTTTCGATTGATTCTGAAATTATCTCATACGTTTTTCGAGCCCGCAATTCCGTTCTGAAAAATGTGGATGAACTAAATTCGGAAAGGGGATGACATATGGAAGTGCGGAAAGAGGCAAAGATCTGTCTGCTGTCTCCGTATAAGCTCTGTAATCATCAAATACCGTTTTAGATGAATTTATTTATTATCAGGCAATCGAATCTCGCAACTGTGTTTCTCTAAAATTGCCGCTACGGGCAGTAATCGATGTATACTCGATTCTGAAATTAATTTCCTCTCTGGAACTTGTCTTTTGGATTATGTAGTTGTTCATGTTAACTTTCTTCTCCTCAAAGAGCAACCCGAAAATGCTATTCATCAATTTCTCATTTTTTTCGTTTGCTGTTGATTTATATCTTTATCTTTTTCACGTACCTTTTTCCCTCCTATAATTGTAATTTAATTCTTCAATTAGTAAATGAAATTTCCGCCAAGATTTTATTGATTCCTTTGTAATAAAATGCAAAAATAATTTCATTTCGTAATGACTTTAATTACTTCGTTTAATCACGCTTAACAATCTATCAGCATCAGTATGACTATCAATGAAAGCTTCAGTAATTTTCTCCTGTTTATTTGTCCAAACAATTCTGTACTTTTATTATCAGATATTTATTCATACAACAAGCTATTCATAGAAGAGTTCTTGGACTTTACTTATTACCAACAGAATCAACAGATATTACATTTAAAATTAAATCAGTTAAATTCTCGTATAGTTATGATTTTTCTCATTTATTTTTATTTCACGGATTCTTTTTAGATGGAAATCTAAAGAGTTTAATAATTCTTTGCACTTTTGAATTTTTAAAAAATGTGTCTTTTTACCCAACACTTCTCTGTTAGTTTCTAGAGTTGATTTTTAATTCATACTTGTTTACTGACACATTATGACCATCTCTGTATCACTGGTTTGATCCTATACCTTAAAAATTACTTTTTAAGGTCCAACCTCACCTATCAATTTCTTAGTTTCTCAACATTCTTGAAATCATACCGTTATGAATAATTGCTTGTCTAATGATAGTTATGAGAAAGAAATATTAATTGGTAAGTAATAACAAGGTGCAAAATGACTAGACTATCTATCGCTGCAATCTTTTGGCGGAAAGGAGACGATGATACTGAGCTCTGATTGAGCGATAAAATAGTTTTGCCGTCCTTGTTGACACGATATAACCCGTTCATTATGTTTACTACCCAGTACTACATGTCATTATGATGATTACCATTAGACATCTTCGAAACTAACGGAATTTCATTGAAGAGTCATTTGATGAGTTGTCCAGACATTCAGGCTTTGTTGGAAAAAATGTAAAAATTAGGTAGATTATTTTAGCGGATTAAAGCAGAAAACTAAGCTACAGTTTACTTCCAACACAATCAAAGTTTTTTACTGAGGAATTACATGGTTTTCAAAAGTTTGGGAATGTCACTGAATTCTTCTGAGATTCAGACTCTGCTCGAGAAAATCTACAAATCAGATATATATCCTGGAACTTACAATTTATATCAAAAAGTTCGAAATATTTGCATGATATTACCATCGCTATTACTTTCAACTTATTGAGCTGACATTCGTTATTCAATAGGAGAAGGAGAGAAGTTTTTTAATGTAATGAATGGTCAATTCAATTTGAAGTTTTTGTAATTCCAATCCTTTCATCGAATTTTGTTTAAATTTTCCCATAGCTACAGAATATTGGATGCTGAAGTAATTTTACAAACCAAATTCAATACTAAATTACTTCTGGCTCAAGAAAATTCAAAATCTCCTTTTACTTTGAAAATTTTCGACCAACTCCAATTATTCTTTCAGTAGATTGCATCATTTTGCCGTTAAACACCAAAATATTTTTTAATCTAAATCTTTAAAATCCATTCATCATTTTCTCATAGAGTTACAGAATTTAAAATTCATGATTATGTACAAATGTATTTTGTCTTCACTAAACGGATCAATCTGATTTATTAATTTACAACCCTTACACTAAATCACTTCTTAGGTGCTATTTATTGATAAGATCGATACATAATCTATTTTATTATTATCAAGAAAATAAAGGGATGATTCCAGAATTTCACGAAATTTGATAGAAAAATTTTTAACAAAAAAGTGTAAATCTTTTAAAAATCAGTTCAAGCACTCATGTTTTAGAATCGCAAGTTTGAATACAGCTTTAAGAATTCGAAATATCTTTTGCATTTGAAATATAACCAATTTTTATCATCCAACGAAAAAGATTTTTGTTGATTTATAGAATAAACGAGCAAAACTGAAGAAAGCATCTGGACATCGACCTGTATTGGCCCTGCATTTGATGGCTCAGGGACTTTACAATCATACATCGATGCCAATATTCAACCAACGTTAGAACGAAATTAGGTCAAAGCGTTCTTTTCTGCAATTCGTGATTCGGTCTACAATAATCCTGTAAAATTTAAACAAATGTGATGCATTTTCTAAATTTCTTTGAATTCTTAAAATATTAGAGATAATTCGTTCAACCGAATGAGAACCAAAACTTGCAATTTAATTCTGGAATATGATATATTATATTGCATCATTTCACTGACCCAAAGTGGTACTTTTACCAACAACGCCTATCCCAATCAGGCTATCGAGAGTTAAATCAAGGAAGAAAGTTCAGGAAAATTTTACATTTTGTAGGCGTTTATGATACAACAACGTTGACAGAATTAATTAATTTCATCTTAAGGATATGCTACCTAAGCTATGAAAAGTTGGGAATTTAAAATCGAGACTGACAAGATATAATATGCTCCTGAACTTCAAAGAAAGAAATATTGATTAGTGAAAAATGAAAATCTTGTACATTTAGTGCTGCTGTTGTATTTGTCAACTGAATTCTATGGTAATAAATATATTGCTTACATTTTTATTAACAACAAAATAAAAATCATAAAAGGAAAAGTCAGTAATGCACTAAACAGAGAAATGAGAAAAATGACCTAATTGACCTTTAGGTTTAAAACCCAAGCGGTCAATTATCAAATCATAAGGCAAAAATCCAGCAAGCTATGGAAATTCATATCTTGCTGATCAGTTTCAACAACTGTGCTATATTATAAACAGCTTTGTTCATTCGACTAGGAATGAACAAACTACAGAAAACAGAGACTCTGTAGATAATGAAATATTATTCGTATTAATTCCAACATGTTGCATCATTAATACAAAACCGCAATCACCTATAATAACGAATGGAACTATCATCGAAGAATATTTTAAAACAATGAGTTGTAAGGCAAAATCACTAAAGAATAATTTATAATGATTTTTGTATTATTTCTATTCCCATTCAAATTAAGTGAATCGTTCTCGACCCAAAAAATCATAGAAGATCTCTGAACATTCCTCTCCATTTCTCAGATCTTAATTTAAATTTTTAAAAACTTACATTTTTTTAAAATACATCAGAAACTTCAATTCTTTTTAAAATTGATTCCACGTGTGTTATACCGTTTAACATAATACCATGAGCCTGGAACCACGTCTTCTTTCATTCGATATATATCCATGTCATCGTTCCAATACCTATATAATCTGATATAAATCACACTTACATCTTATATAGATCATTTGCTGAATGCCATTTTAGTAAATAACTTACTAAAATATCTATTTGGTCGCATATAAGAATCTACAAATGATCTGTAGATCAAATAAAAAATCCACAAAAATCACTAAAAAATTTTATACTAAAAACAATATATCAAAGGCAGACTTAAATCTGACTACTCTTACAAAAAATTTTAAGGCAAAAAAACGGAAAAAAAAAAAGATGAACAAGACCTCGCGAATCGTTTATATCCCGAACGGTCAAAATCAGCAGTCGTTTTGTCTGGAAAAAGGCCAGCCCAATGAGCCTGCAAGTTTGCTTCAGTAAAAAGAGTGGATTTTTTTCAACATATTGAATACTAGTCTTTCTCAGTGAAAATTACGGCTGAAAGTTTTTTATCCAGGACTTAACCATGATGGTCTTTATATTGTAAAGTACCTGCATAACACAACGTTCAATCCTTTGTTGCTGTTTCTTGCACAAACCAGTAAGTGCTTTCGGAAGCACGGTTCCATCTTCCCGCATAAATTGCTCCAAAATTAATACATCCGAATAACGGATCTGCAAGCACATTGTTTAGAATTCAATATTAAAGTACAGAGCGTTCCCTTGAAAAGTTGCAGAAATTTTTGGTAAAGAAATTACTTTGACGGGAACATTACAAGTGCATAATGTACAAGTTTCCGGGCTGTGTTGCAGCACTTTGCGGTCATCTGTGTCAGGAACGTCCACAACTTCAACAATCGTCGTATCTCCATCAAGTTTCGTACCAACTGAAAATTGCTAGTCTTCTTTAAAACTTTTTTATCACTAACAATTTCCTAGTAAAAGGCTGAAATATCTAATAAAATTATGCCATATGAAACAACGAAAAGAGTATTCTGAAAACGATAGTCGTTGGTGATAACACTGATAACATTAAAGTAAAATATCTACTTACTTTTCTTCTTGAAGACAGTCGAAGTCGTGACAAACTGTCTGGGCCAACAAGAAATTTGTCCAGAAGATCCTGCTAACAAGTTGTGTGGCTTTAACATACACAACATGATCTGAAACAGATGGACAAATGTCCGAAAGTGCATAAATCAATCTCTCACTCGATTCCATGAATTATCTCTTATTCACACAATAATGTAAGCACTTTCCGCTTATTCGCATTTCCTGATATTGGCAGATGTAGAAACTCGCCTAGCTCCGCCATCATCATCTCGCAGAAAATTTCTCTAACTCTGCTCAATTGTTTTATGAGTAATAATGAGAAAAACCATGGTTTGAATTTCAGGTTCCCGGGTCACCAAGAATTATTGTCGGATCATTAAGGATTGGAGCATAGAATCTTAGACCACATTTAAACATGACATATATAGATTCGTATTTAAAGAAAAATGACAGTTTTTCAGACAGGTAAACCCATCGTCAAGTATCACCTGAGAAACAATGCGGAGAATAAGAGAGATACAGATTTAAAGAAATGGAGAAATAATTTAAAATGGGTAGTCGGAAGAGAAAATGATGACAACAATTTAACATGCAACAATTCATGAAACGTGAAATCGAAGTTTTATTTGCAAATGGAGATTGAGGTCGAAGTTCGTTGATATCAGTTTTCCAGTTTATGTTTTCTTTTTTAATGTGAACGGCTGACCTAGCCTTATCTCATATTCTACTTGGCCATGCAGTACATGCTCCTATTTCCAGATATATGTATGGATAAGGACCATTTTAAGAGCTAAGCTGAAATTGCTGTCATTTTAGAGCTATAGCTACTGCATGCTTGCATAATCGTGCTGCATCTATTCTTAACCGAGAAAAGAATTCGAAGAAGAACAGAATGCATATCGCAACATTCGTCATAGTATATCGTTTGCTGATATCTATAGTTTTCTGCATTGACGAAGTCTATCATCGAAATGAGACGAGCTCTTATCCCGATAGAGAAAAGGTTATATATTCAGGTGGACTACTTCTAGGGTTTAAAATCATTTTTACAAAATTTTCTATCAGCAGAACCCCAATTTTCATGTTTTTTCGAGATCGAAATTCGAGAAATTTGTCAATAATCCGAAATGTCAACTAAGAATTTTCAGATTAATTGCACGATTTATTGGAAAAAATCATTTTTTCTAAAATGCGTTCTTTAATGATATTTGTGACATTCTTAGCTAATATTCAGGCAACATTACTAGTCGATAATCCATGCAGAAAATATGGATGTATTTGTGGAAACGGTAGCATAACATGTATTGATGTCGAACCCGCCAGTCTTAATCAGCATATTTTCAAACTAGTACCTGATGCTCACAACATTTCGTTCACTGAATGCTCTCAAGTTGTCTATTTTTTTACTCTATTTAAATTGCAATTGGAGTTTATTGATCTGTGAAATAATACAACCACTATCGGTTTCAAGTTCATATGATATCTATTTCTGAAGTTTTGTTAAAATTTTGGAATTATTAGTCGTGATAGCGACAATGTAGCATTGGTATTGAAGTTGTCTCAGTGAAAATAAGACAACAGCTATTTTAAAATAATGAAGCACTTGATTAAATCACTGATTACGTTTTGCAGAAGCATCTCAATCTGCATGTATTCTCAAATTTTACTTCATTGCGCAGTATTGCAGTCCATGATTGTAATATACAACAGCTTTCTCTATTTGCTTCGGATTCTTTGCAAAGTTTGCGTGTCCTGAATCTAAGCCGCAATCATTTATGGAATTGGAATGAAATTTGTGAAACTTTGAATCAGCTATCGTCGTTACAAATAGTTGATTTATCCCATAATTGGTTCTCCAAATTGTCTGATACTCACCAGTGTATAATCAACAAATTGCAACATCTCAATTTATCATCTAATCAAGTGAATTATTGTCAATTTTTTTAATTCATTTGTTTCCGGATTTCCATCAGAAATTTGATTTTTAAACGTTTGATTTATTATATGTGAATAATAAACATAGTAGTAGATAGCGATTTCTATAATTTCACAGTTCGTAATCCATGTATATCATCTTCAAGTCGATGTTAATGAGAAAAATAATTTCAGTTTACTTCTTATAATTTGGTTTTTATTTCAATCAGTTCGTAGACTCACGATCCGATCCTACCCATATCTCTCAATCCTTGCATCTTTTTTACATATCTTTTCCTTCGACTCTCGCTTTTCCGTCATAGTTACAGTTCTGTCTCTAATTTAATCTCATTTTAGTCTCAAATATTATTTAGCCCCACTTATCAACTTACAATGTGTAACTTGGAATATTAGGATATAACTTTTGAATATCGAAAGACTGTCAGTTTTTCAGATTTTAGAATTATCCATGGTGCCAAATGCAGTGTCGCTAGATCTATCCTCAAATAGATTAACTCGAATTCATGGTGAATGGCCATTTTTATTAGAAGATTTAAATTTATCGAATAATCCTTCAATGGAACGATTTCCCTCACTTTCCCAAAATCCTCAATTATCTCTTTTGAATATGGATAATTGTGGATTAACACTTTTGCCATTATCCATTTCATCAAATTTACGGCACCTGTCATTGCAGTACAATAGATTAACTTTTGTCGATTTTGATTCGCTTAACCTGCCTTCGCTGCAAAAGGTTTGTCTCTGTTTTTCTCAAAATGAACTTATCTTCATTTTATTTCACCTATTAAATTTTATTGAAATTAAATGATTTTACTAGTTTTTTAATTAAACTTTGACTTACACTCTGCATTTTTCAATATACATATTACGATCCGCTAATAATATTTTGACTCTTGATATCTATTAACGTGAACAATATTCTAAAATATCTGTTTGCAAAAGCAATAGTTTGAACTATTGCTTCATTTGAAGGGATAACTTTTTGGATCTATTCCTTTTTTGTTCAAATATATTTATTTTTCATTGTAATTTTGTGGAAAGGTTCACAAGTTTCTTATCTTTTTATTTAGAAATTTCTTTCCGGATTTCTCTCTTTCTCTGATTCTCTTCAGTTCGACCCTGCAAATGAACCCTTTTTCCAGCTAGGACGAATAATCCCATTAGTTTCTTAAATTATATTTATGTTCCGCTATTTTCGTAAATATCGTAACTGTTTCAAATTCCATTAATTCAAGAAATTTTTGGTATTCTCCAAATCTATACTCTATATAATGTTCTTTGGGTTAATTGCAGCTGGACTTAAGGAACAATTTTCGATTACATAGCATTGTTGGTACGTTACCCATGAGAATAAGAGATTTCCGCTTAACAAATACAGCAGTGAGATATCTACCACAAGATTTCTTCAAAAGGTTCTTTGTATATTCTTTGTCCTCTGGAATTTTAAATTAAGATATTAAGCTATTGTCTTTTATGCTTGACATCACTTTTCTATCGAGTTATTACTATTGGAATAGTTTAATCTTTCAACCAATTGCTTCATCAATCAATAAATTATCATACTCTGCTCAGACCAAATTGTTGCGAAGTGTATGGTAAAAAACGCTATAGAATTTGCAGCAACGTCTTGTCATCTAATTTCTGTTATCTTTTCAGTGCAAAAAATCTTCATTTCATTGAAATGCTGCCAAATAATTGGAGCTGTGATAATTGTCTCAACAAATGGAGAGAAATGCTACCTTTTAAACTGCGACCACAGATGAATTGTGTAAATGATTTGCCGAATAATTGTTCTATAGGTTTGTTATTCTAAATAACAATGAAATTTCAAATCAAGATTTGTAACTTGAGTTAAATTCATGTAATTATTTCATTTCCGTCATTTTTTACCTCCTTCCATAACGATTCATCCGGCAAAAACATTGATTGGTAGATAACCAGTGATTTAAAGTAATTGCTGATGAAGATTTAAATTTGTCTTTACCAAATAAAGCGCTAGAACATTGGGATGTATGCATTTTTGAAAATTGGTTATTACGTATTGAAACTTTAATAAAAGAGATTAAAAAAATAATACGTAGAAGAGATTAAAAGAATTGGTTGAAAGATTAAACCTCAAAAACTGCTTTCAACTTTTATGTTTTGAACTTTTTGTGAAATATTTCAGGTATTTTGAAACGAGTTGAGCGAAATGCCAAATATATTTTAAGAGTTCCTTATGGAGAAACAGCAATTTTGCCGTGTGATGAATATGGGGAATTACCATTGCTCATTGAATGGTGGCTGGTTAGACCCAAAGTATTGATTGGAAATTATGACGTAGAAAATCGAGTTATTAAGATGAACTGGACTCGAAATGGTACTTATGAAATTATTCCCGGTGGACTTCTTCTCATCAACAATGCTAGAAAAGAATTGATCGAACGATATAGATGTGTGGTGTCAAATTCAAAAGTAGACTTTTTAACTTGAAAAAGTTTTTCTATTAAAATCCTCTCTTTTACTTTATTGATTTCTATAGATTCAAAATGTTATGATGTATGTGCATTCTTATGTTTTTTTCACTCGAAACTTTTGGTAGGGGAATAAGCATATTTGAGCACGTTTTATATTTTTTAATAAAATTAAAACGTTCGTTCTTAAACATAATGTCAAGGCTTTATCAATAATATTACGAGTTACTCATAAAATTAACTCAAATGTACAAATAAATTGATCACTTGAATTTTTATTAATTCCAGCCCTAGAAGTCAATTTTTATAGGGAAACGCTTCACAAATAATACATTTCCGTTTGGATTATTCAAGTTGGTTCCATTTGGAGATGGCGAAGTCGGTGTTTTGGGGGAGTATTCTAACTGCATTTATTACTTGTGGCATTACTTTCATCTTCAATTTACTTTGGATTATTTCTCGACAAATTGGTTTATGGTGGATCAAAAGAATGGGTAAGCAGAAATATTTTTTTCTTTCTTTTCAATTTTTATAGAACTATTACTGCTAATTCATCCTTTAAATAATGGCACTCCATTTTTATTGTTTATATTATATATCATCAGCCTAACTACAGAACGAAATTCACATATTCGTGAAGTGGTCGGTGCTGTAGAAAGATATCGACAACGACAAATGACTATGCTTTCTGAAACATACCATAAGAAATTGGAGCAAATACGAGATAATTATCATCAACAGGTAATTACATAACTAAAGAAGGGAGAATTTGATAAATTCGTAAAAAACATTAAAATTATAGAGGATTTTAATTTTAATTTCACATCAGAAATCGATAATTAGGACAATTTCACTTAACATTGGGATTTTCCATCTCTATTGTATGATATATGCAATTTACGAAAAATTTTCATAAGAAGATATTTGATTGTCAAAAAACGAAAATTATTTGATTCTTTAGGTTGATCAGCTATTTGCATCCTATACGTTACAATCAGAAAGATTTCGTGATTATCGAGCGGCACAAATGGAAAGCATGAATCAGCACTTGGAAAATATACGTGATAATTATAATCAGCAGGTAGGATATTTTTAAGGGATATGACTTTATCTTGTTTTGTTTAATTATCAGAAATAGTATCAAATAGTTAATAAGAACCGACTTAGTTTTGATTTGCTATTTTGTTTCTGTTCTATGTATCAGAATGTTGTAATATTCATAGTTTATGATTTCTCTAAAGTGATTATCAGAATCCACCAAATTCCGTATTTGCACGCTTCAGTTTTAATTCACTGATTTAATTAACAGAATCGAATTCTTTGTAAGAAAAAATGTTTGGATAGACCGCATGTTTATTTACACAGTAAACTAATTTTTTTGAACAGATTCAATACTACAACTTCATCTATGGATTCAGTACCGTATTCTGTAACAAGATTTATTAAATTGCCTTATCCAGTTTTAAATCATTTTCTTTTGCTCCCATTCAATCTCTCTCTAATGTTGTCTGGCGGATATGGTGTATATTTTTAACGTATTTTACGTATTGGAAAGTTGACCAATAATGTTGTGTACAATAAATTTTGCAGATGTGCAGACTGCGAGATTATGGTTCGAAGCGAGTTGAACAGCTTTGGGAAACCTATGAGCGCCAAGTAAATCGTCTCAGAATGCTTTCTTTGCATCAGCGTTTGAATTTAATGCGCAAATACAAAGTGAAGCAGCGATATTTAAATAAGCTTATGGCGAAATTTGCTGATAATCCTTCTCAAGCATTTATGAAACCGGTAAATTTTATGAAAATTGTTATGAATTTTCCTGTGCTTATGGGAAAAAACGTTACGTGCTGAGCTATATTTAACTCTTTTTGAACCATTTTTCTGTTTCATATTTTCTTCAACTTCTGCAATAAGAAACAATCAAATTAAGCAACATGGAACTTTTTTTCTTCGTAGATGATTGAATCCTTGAATGGTGTTAAATTTCGGTTCAGTTTGTTGCTTGATGCATTTGTACTAATAACTAATTAATTAATCAGTTGCAGCAATTACGATACCCATACTCAAGTTTCGTTTATAAATAGCAATGATTATTTTGTTTAATATAATTTTTTGCTTTTGAGAGTTAAGGAAATAGAAGCCAGCAATTTGAAAAGCTTAAAAAGGCAAATTGTTCCATAAACTTTCCACAAGAATTTTTGGAATTCAAATTTCATTTATGGATAGCAAAGATTTGCTCAAGATATTTTCTGTTTCTATTTTTTACAGCATCCAGAAATTATCTTGACGGATTCAGTGCATGAGCTGAATATCCAGATGCATCGACGAATCGGGTCATTCCATTCTCTTCCTGAATATATATTACGCGATGATGACACGCTGAAAACCTTACAGTCTGAATTAATCCATGAATTTTCTGATCAAAAATTATTCATATCGGATGTATATAATGTTGATCACGATGCACCTTGCTCTTCGAAACAGTTTCAGGTCATCTAATATTAATTTTTGATGAAAATATGCTATTAGTGAGGTAGACTTTAAAAACGAATAAAGTAGTGATTTGCAAATGAGTAAACCAAAAACCTTTTGGCTTTAGCTGTTTTACATCTAGGATAATTATTTATTCTTCTGATTCATTTTTTTTTTTAACTGTGGAACATTATATTTGCAATGAATGAGGCATCACAATTATGAAAAACAGAATTTTATTTTAGAGTAAAAAGTCAGACTCGTTGGAGACAACAGCTCATCACCGATATTCGCTATCAAATCTAGAGAGCGAGAAAGATAGCGGAACTCTGAACTTCAGGGACGAAACTGAATCTTAATAATGGCAGCGCTTCTCTTAAGTGATGATTCTTTCTTTTATCGTGCTGTCTTTAATTTTAGAACTGAATATATGTAGCAGTTCAGTTTATAGGATTTTTAATTTTTTGTTTAATATAAGTGTAAATTTTCTCTCCTTTTCTGTAATTCTAATTCTAAAAATATTGAGACTATTGGGTTGTCTTGGAATGGACGAAAATGAATCATTTTGAAACTGATGAGGAAAAAGACACCCGGAAGAATTAATTAGATCAATATTAGTAGTTATAATGGTTAATAAAAAAATTTTTTCTACAACCAGGCATTTAATTTTTGATGAAATGACAATTACGATTTATTGGTCTTGCATGAAGAACATATCGAATTAACTCTATGTTCTTTATGCAAAACCAATAAATCCTAGGTGTCATTTCGTCAAAAATTAAATGCTTGGCTGTAAAAAAAATCTTTTTTTATAAACTATTATAACTACAGATACTATTTATATTTGTTCTATAATGCTTTTATATATAATTTTGTTAGTTATGCAATTTTACATTGCTTCTTTTTAGTTAAATAAAAAAAAATGTTATAGAGTGCTATTTTCTAGCAACACGAATTAGCATTGTGGACTTAATTCTCTTAATTGCATTTAAGCAGTGGAGCAAGAAACTTTTTTGGGGTTATTCGATCATACATGTTATCTTCAGCTGTCTTTAAAAATATCAGTTACAAAACGCTAGCGTTTTTTGGGTGATGATGAATCGGTGCGCATCCAAATGGTATTCATCTAGCCGGTCTAAAAAATTCGAATTTGGAAGCATACATTTGCACTTCTAGTTCTCTAAAAATCCCAACCTCAGAACTATTATTTCTCTTGGTTTAAACAGTCTATTCTACTGGGAAATTATTCTAGTTTATATTAAACTAAATTTCAATTATATTTGAACTGAAGTGAGATGCTGCCGAAATCATTCTACATAACATTTACTATTCTTTATTACTCCTACAAGTTAATTCGAAAACCATCAGCTGATTGCTACTAGTAGAAATTTTTTGTGCTATTAGTAATGCAGATTTTCTAAACTATTCCCTCATTTATCATTCAAGATATCAAAGAATATATGCAAAAAAAGAAGTCATATGTGTAAATGCATTTCGAATGTTATTATATCGATCCACGAATATCACGTCATTCACTTCATAACTGTTAGATGAGGTAGTAACGACTGTCGGGATGGATCTGTTATTTCGAGTAAATATGTATAAAGTCTCTATGACAGAAATCTTTTGGGCAAGTCAACTGTTAATTTTAATTAAAACGATTTCAGTGAACGAATCTGGACAGGAAGGAAGAATTTACATAAGAGGAATGGTTGTAGAGAAGAGAAGGTGAAGATAATATTGTTTCTTTCTAATGAATATGCTGTGAATGTGAATGTTTGCTTTTAATTAATTTCTGGTAGTTCTCTTCTTCCGTGCAATTTTTTTTTCAAAGAGAAATGAAATCATTCAGTAGGCTCGATGGAGTGAGAGAAGCGAAACAAATCTCAGTAAGGAAGAAAAAGAAAGTATAATGTAATATTCAGGAATAAAACCATTGAAATTAGGTATGAGATATGATATTATCGATGAAATATAAAAGAAATAGTTGTTATCAGGCTACATTTGCTTAAATATTCAAATTGCAGTCTTTTTATTTTGGATCCTCATTTTAAAGTCAAGAATTAATCAGAATTTGCATAAAAAAAAGTAAAGTATACGGGCTTTGAGAAACACTGATAGGCAATTCAAAAGAGACAATTGATTGTTATGAATAAATCAAGAAATCAGTTAAATTATTTCTTTTATTCCATCGCATACAACATAATTTGTTTATTAACAATCATATATTCAAAATTATCAAACATAAAACTGATCACTGATACAGAATTGATTTACAACCGAATTGTCACTCTTCATAATTAGTAACAATTTATTTTCAGAGATATGATGGCTGAAAGCAACACGATATTTGCGATGATCATTATTCACTGCATTACTTTATTTCGAATAGATTTTTATTTCCACAGTTTTGCTTCTTTTCAATTCATAATACTGCAAATTATGACACCTGTACCATCAGTTCTTACAAGGTTTGAAGGATTGAATGTAGAGAAATCCTGAATTCACAATATATGCCAGTTTCTAATCCCAAAAACTAGTCAAATTCTGAGTAATCTTCTCTTTCCATTTTAATTCTTACGTATCACCAATTTTTTGATTTGCTGTTATTCGTGCACTAGATGAGCCTACTTTGGACGATGGATTTTGTTTCCTCAAGAACACCAAGAACTCATAGCTCATCTCTTGATCTTTGCCCATCTCTTGATTTTGTGATTGATCCTTGCCAGAGTTGCTTATGCTGATCTGTTACTGCTAAGATATTCTTCACATCTGTACTACGCTTCCGCAATGCTCCATTCATTACGCTCTGTTGAAATAAAATTTTAAAATTCGTTCTCCCATCGGCATTGCTTCCCTTCCAATCTACCCTCGACCTCAGTTGTCACTCGCATATTTGCTTCAAATTTCAAAGCCAGAAAATCGTAGCTTAAATAAGTTTGTTCTCTTATGTTGTTTGATGGCTTTAGAAACTGGCTTCACTCATCCGGAAACTGTCCTGACTTCCTGATCTCTTCGTTTCCCTATCATTCCCGAATTTATCTATTCAGGATTTGCATTTCTTATCCACTTCAATTATCTTTAAACTTAACGAAAATGTTGTGTTTGTACAAATTGTCATTATTTTTCAATGTTGGCAGGACATTTTTCCGTTCATGATTGTTAAAAATATGCAATGAGAATTTTAAGCAAAAATTCCAAATAAGAAAGTTAATGGATCCGCATCTTTCAGTAGTAAACCTAAGTTTATGAAAAGAAAATTCGATTTCCTAACTTAAAAAAAAAAAAAAAAAAAAAAAACAACTGGATACTAATTCTGTTGCATATTTCAAGTTTGGCCAGTAAAAGTGAAATTAGCAAGAACTGTTCCAAATCAATTTTAAAAGTGATCATAAACACTACAAATGCTTAGTTTTAAAAGACCGGAAATATGATTACGGCTCTGCAAATCATTCGTATTGATATCTATGTCAGTGTTTAAAGGCTAAACATCAGGTGACGAGCTGAGAAGTTCATTTCGAATTTAAAGTTATATTATGGGGTGATGGACAGAGGGGCTGGATCGATGCTTGGATGAATGAATAGATGAATATCTTCTCGAACTCTTTGCAGTTTGAATCCAATTGTTTCAGCGCTTCTCGTCTAGTCCAAAGCGATAAACTTTTTCGAATAAATTGCTTCTAATTCATTAAATATTGCTCCTTCTGGAAGTTTTTTTTTTTTTTCCAGGTGGATAGTATGTCAGTATCACTCTCTTATTTGTTGTTTGAATCTATCGAATTTCGGACAAAGATCGAAAAGTCCAAATTTCAACTTATCAATTTCGATGTTATATTAATTTTATCATGAATTTTGTTCGCTTTGCTTAAATTTTATTTTAAATTTGTTGCTTATTTCTGATAGAACAAAAAAATTTGATTTGAAATTCTGAGAAATAGATCAATAAAATTTAAGCAGACTTTAAATTTAAAAATTTCTTAAGTAAAATTTAAGCACAAAATTTAAATAAAATTTAAACATTTTTTCAAAAATTGGAGAATAATTGTTCAAGAGAAGTTAAAATTTACTTTCATGAATAAAAGTTTCACGATATTTCTCTCGAAAACTTTGCGATTTTTGTGCATTATGAAGTGGTTGCCAATTATCGTCTGAGTTGCTGCATGTTAAAACAAGTCTTATCATTTCGTATTTTCAACTCTTTCTTCCTTATTATCATTGATGCTTCAGAAAGTTTATCCAATGCTATATGCTTTTATAGTCGATCTGATGAATAAAGTTTGATTCAGTTGTTTAGAATTGAAGCATTTTTTGCTTTCTTTACTGAAGCAACCTAATAATTGTCCCCAGCATATATAGTAATCTTGCAATAAAGCAATTTTTAAAAATAAATTCGTCATTGTTTCAGTTACAAAAGTTTTCTTTGGAGAGAGAAAGAAATTCAGTCCAGTGAATCACGTCGATTTTTCCCTGAATTCAAGAATTACAATGGAGAAATCTAGAATTACAGAGAATGAAGCGGATGAATCAAATTCCTCATCTGATGATTCTAACTATTACAAATCGCTGCGCAGAAGAAGAAGTGCTACCGTATCACCAGCAGCTGGAACTCGTTTCAGGCACCACTCAAAGAGCAGGTTAATTTTCATCATCACGTAGACAAGCGTTATTTTCGAGAAAACTGTGTGCGTCACGTACGTAATTGCAGAAATATTGAAGTGAAGAATAGTGATAACTATGATTTTCAACAACATTTTTAGGTCGGCACTTCGCTTCATATTTATATTCATTCTGATACTTATAAATAGATGCATTTCTAAAAAACGCAACTTCAAAACATCTCCAATTTCTGTTTTTGCACTTTTGAAATTGATAACAGTTAGGTAATTTATAGAAAGTACAGCCTAATGTCTAATTAGTCTATGAAATATACCAATAAATCCTGCAAGTTTTAGACAGAATAATATTTTCTATTGTTAAGGCAGCAGATTATATAAGTTCAAAACAAAATAAATTATAGCTATTCGAACTATATGAGCTAATTGTAAAATGTCGAAGTTATAAAATCAGATTTTGAATGACCTGGCAAAATAATGCCATATTTGAAGTTGTGCAGAATTCATAGCGATGATAAATGATAAATCATATGATAAATTGTTGTACAGAGAATTTTTTATAGAAAACTTATGACATTGAAATATTTGATTTGTTGGATTAAAAGACAATAACAACAACATCCTGCAAGAAAGAATTGCTTTTTGCCTTTTTTTTTAGAAGCTCTTTTTTGAATATATATAAAAAAATATATAAAAATATGGCAATATGTCTCTCAAAAAGTTGCATCAAGTGGTGCTAATAAGAATTATCAAAGAATTTTATTATTAAAATGGATAAATCTGTTCAGACGACGTTCCGAAATGAGTTTGACAGCGCACAAACAGGCTCCTTCGCTAAGACGACCTGATGGATCACGTATGTTTATAAAGTTTTCGGGAAAGTCATAACAACACAAGTTTTAGTTTTTGAATTTTCTGTAATATAAAAAGTCGAAATATTTATGAAAAATTTTTTAAAAAATCGTCAAGATGCCTTAATAATGATATTTCCTGTAGTTAGCATATATTCACATTCCAAAAGGCATATTTCTCGACAATCAGCATGGAATTTTGTCGGGAATTGAAGAGCCAGCAATCATTTATATGGGACCAGTAAGATTATAAATGACAAAATGAACTATTTCATTGAATTTTAGTTTATTTTTTCTCAATTCTTCAGACGTATCGCCACGATATGAACACAAAGACAGTTTACGAAAAACAAACAGCATGCCAAGCTTTGAAGAAGCACAAAAAGTATGCATTTATATATTTTCTAATATATCGTATTTGCCAGAAATATCCCGAAAATGAAGCGTTCTCTAAAATCGATGATATCGAAAGTTGCGACCATGCGATTATTTTGTTATACAATCGAAACGTGCGACATTAATGTCGCTGCAAATTCGCGAAATATTGGAAAGATTGAACTGATATTGCGATCATTTGGATTTTTTTCCGAAAACTTTGTAATTGCTTGCTGATTGCAATAAGTACTTTCAGGCGCATGTAGAGGCCATACGCCAGTTACTAGATTTATTCCCGATCTCCCCTTGCAATCAAAGTTCAAGTGCGCATGAGGTAAGTCGAAGTCGAAAAATGTTATTCTATGAAATGGAACAACAAAATAAACAGATTGGAGAAAATAGTAAAGGGATTGTTTCGCAGAAATAACAAAATTAAAATGTACTAAAATTTTGACGAAAATATTTAAAATTTCTAGTAATTTTAATTTGCTTATTTTTTTAATTGAAATTTTAATGCAAAAAAAATACAAGGAAAATTATTTGAGGTATGGCAATCTCATCGACAGAATGTAGTGCCAAAAATGGTCGAGTCAGAATCCGAAGATGACATTATCAATACAGACATCGAGGAGTTGCGTGATGCAGCTCAAAGTATCCAGTCGTTACAACGTGTCCTGAAGGTTCCTTCAGAATCAACGAATATAAACGGTATCTTTCTATATTAATCAGTGATTTGATATAGTTGAAAATATCTTTAGGCTCTAATATTATGAAATAAAATAAATATAATCATACATTTATTGGCGTGTTTGGAAATATTTATTAGTCAAAATTTATTGTCGTTAAATTTGCAATTCGTTTTGGAGAATTTTTTTTTTCAAATAAGGCCGACTGTGCGAAAAAGTATTACTGCTTATCAGAATACTTAATTTATTGAAACCTAATTATAATCTATTTAACTCAATTAAAAACCATTAATGAATCCTGCAATAAATATACAATTCTCACTTCTCCAAATCTATTTCTCTTTTTTCTCGATCAGTGGTTTAATTAGAAATAATATTATGTTTGTTACATTCATTTTCCTTTATTATAATCATTAATTAATTTGTTTTTTGCCTCATTTTCTTGTTATACCTCCTATCTGTTTCCAGTCGAAATAGTTGACAGACGAACCAATTGTCCAGTAGAGGGAGATTCAAGTTCGGAAAGTCTTCGTCAATCCGGCATCGCATCACGGTTAGGCGGACATCCACGTGGCGTCATCCAATTCCTTCCATCTGCAAAGCAAACTGAATTTTTCCCAACACTAGATACATATAATACGTACAACAAAAATAAGAAAATGGATAAAAAAAGTTTGTTACGACGAAAAACTTCTCTTCCAGAAATATATGATCAGGTTGCGTTTCACTTTTACTTTGATTCATTTAAATATTTTGAAAAATTGTTCCCGATCCACAATACATTACTGTTAATAAGGAAACAAGTGGTCTTTGAAAGATTTTCAAAGTTGTTCACAAAATTCATTGCAAGCATAACTGGAACAGTTGACAAATAAACATTACTTCATTTTTTTCAGGTATATAATTCTAGTGATATTATTCGACCGAAAACAGTAAAGTATGCTTTTGTTCTTATTTTTGAATAATTATTGCCTAATAAAGTATGCTAATAAAACATGAGAATATGGGAAATCGAGGAAAATTTTGAAAACTAAATTTTTTGTGAATAAAACTGAGGCCGCAAAGTTTTCTGTTAAATGACAAAGATGGCTGATGTCATATTCATGCAGGAGGGGAAATTTTCCATTTTCTCTTCATAAATTAGAGTAAAATTGTCAGCAAGTGATTTGCACTATTCATATCATACATTTTTAGCAATGCTTACAAGAGCGGTCGATGGTCATTTCGTAGTGACATTCCAAATCTTCAATATTCATCAAAAAATGCCGAACTCATGGAGCAAAAAACGACCATAGACTCAATAACTGGTGTTAGTCGATTCTCAAAACTATTGAAATCACTGCGTTCCTCCAGACAAAATTCACCGGAACCTCAATCCTCTAACTCATGGTAAAATTTCATGGAACCTCATTGCTTTATACACTTTCAGTTCTCAAGTGAAAAGAAATTGAACTTTGAAGAAAAAACTTGAAGCAGTAGGAAAAAATTCGTATTTGCTTCAATTTAACTTAAATATAGAAATATTGTGTAGATTTTATTTAAACTTATAATAAGATGTCACCAATTTTTTTTCTTTTTTTTTGAGTCTAATTTCTTGGCGTTATAAATAGTTGAGTATTTGGACCGCATTTTCAGTGTCTCTTGAAAACAATAATGCTTTTTCGATATGTTACGAAGCAAATAATTAGAAAAGGATCTACGAACTTGAAGTAATTGATTTGCAGGAATCCTCTGATTTATACATCAACATCTAGTGGTTCAAGCAATCCATTGATGCAAGCTGATTTGCTGCTGTGGAACAAGCGTTCTCGAACATCAATTCGAAGACATAATGATGTCCGCAACATGGCTATTAGGGAACTTTGCGATACTGAAAAAACTTTTGTCGAAAACTTAGAATATCTTACGCAGGTGCAATTATTTTCTGATATATACTTGATTACTGACTCATATTTAATGGTTTGAAGTTTAAATTCAAAGTCCTTAAAGTTTAGACTAGTAGCAATTTTGAAATGATGAAAAGCCTCATGAAACTCTCTCCTGATCTTATTTTATCGGTTATAATTATGATTGAAATATTATAACGGCAGCAAACAATATTCTTGAAAGTACTGCTTTTTGTTGCGCTTATTTTCGTTGCCTTTCATCAAGTTTTTGTTAATTTTACTCAGTTATAGAAGTATATGCGACCTCTACGACAACCGTTGGAATGCACATTGATAGATCCCATCTTGGCTGACAAAATTTTCTATAAAGTTCCAGAAATTCTGATTCATCATCAGGTTATTTCCTTTGAAATTAGTCGCATTATTTCAGTCTTATCTTTCGTTTTTTCCTGACTCTTAATCATCGCTGCCAGAAACGACAAGCCTTGCTCTTTGATCTCTACATCATATTCTCAAGCATAAAATTTGAAAGAACTTCTTTATGAACTTTCCAGGGGTCTTTTTAAAATTTAATCGCTACACAGATCCAAAATGCATTTTACTTCATATGCTCTGTTTTTTATTTCTTGCTCTGCACAATATATAGGAATAATTTAATTTCTTCATTATTCGAGTACTTTATCGTTTTTCAGTAAATCTGACGTCCGATATGAAAACTAACTCCGAATCATATTTTTTACAGTTTTATATTTTTTCCTCAATTTTCAGCATTTTTTAGCAGCACTGTGCGATAGATTGGATGCATTTCAAGCAGATGCGAGAATCGGTGATGTGCTTCTTTCCCACGTACGTTAAATTTAATTGAGAAATAATATTGAAAGAATCTCACTTGAATATTTACTGGGTGATGTGTGCAAGAAATACGTCCCAATAGGTATTAGTTCCAGTCTCAACAGATATTTACTATTACTTTTGGGAGTCTTAAAAAAATACCGAGTTTCTGAGTTTTTTTTCCTCATTCGAAGATTCAGTCCTTGAGAATGATGTTTCAATTGCTAAAACATTGCGATACCCATGGAAATAATAGAAATAAATATTGAAAATACAAAAAATTGATTGATGCTTTAGTAAGAATTTTTATGCATTATTTCAAAATGAATTGTAAAAGCTTTTTAATCAAGCAAGAAGCTTCCTAATCTTCCAGGTTTCTAACTACTGAAATTCTAAGCAGCTCTGAATTTCTTTCAGTAGTTAGAAACTAGGATGATTAGACTAGAAAAAATTCCAATAGTAGTAGTTGAAAAATACCCATTTTGCGAGTAATTAGCATGATTGATTTTCAGTTTCGAAAGCAATCAATGATTGATACATACATTGCATTCGTTGATAACTTTAAATTTTCTAAACAAAGTATAAAACAGGCACGTGAACGTCCTGCATTCGAAAAGTATTATATGGTAAGTTAAAGTGTTTTATACTTGAAAAGAGTGATAATCAGTCTTCAATTTGAGTGATTCCAATGCTTTTAGTTCTTCTGTTCTCACTCATTGCCTTTTTCACTTCTTCACAAAATCTAACCTAAACTTTTGTTCAAGTAAAGTTTTGCCATAATGTTAAGAAGATGAAAACAAAAATAGCATTTGTACTGAAAAATTAGTGACAGATAACATGCAATCAAATTTAGCCTGACATTCCTTACTCTCAGTGATATTTCTTTTCAATTAAGTTAAATAATGATAAAAATTGAATCAAAAATTAGAGCTTAATTTCTTATTAAAACAGTGTGGCGTGGCTTTTTTCAGCGTTGTCGACGAGATCATCGAAATAAGCTGGACTTGGATTCCTTGCTTATTTCACCTATACAACGAGTTCCGCGTTATGAATTGATTTTAAAGGTTAGAATCCGTAAACTTTTAGGATTTTATAAACCGACTGATTGTAAATTTAAGCATTCAGAAGATTATGTATCATCGATTTCTCTCGAATATTTGGTGGAGTGAACTGGATGATGCGATATATGCGGAACTGCTGGCACGTAATCTTGTTCAAAATGATCGAAAATCGCAATATTCAAATCTTTATTGTTTTATTATTTGCTTATTGCAGCAAATAATCAAACACACATCAGTGGAGCATGCCGATTATGATAGCTTGTTGGTAGCTCAAAAATACATACATGAACTGGCAACTAAAATCAATCGCCAAAAAGAAGAAAGTGAAGAAATGGAGCAACGATTGCGTGAAATTGAAGCGATTGTTGATGGTCTCGATGATGTAAGTATCGTGGAACTTCATTAATTTAGTTTTAAATTGCTTGGTTGTTTTTCATTCATTATCCATGTTCGAAAATCAATGATTTAGTAAATAAATTTTCAGTTGGTTACAACTGGACGATCTTTTAATCGTTATGATGTCGTAACAATTCTGGGTGTAAATCAAAATAAACAACGCTGTCTATTTCTGATGTCCGATCAGATTATCGTGACAAATGTAAAGGGAAAATCATCAACATCGTAAATGTTTGCTTCAAATTAAACAGAAATCTTGCCTTGAGTGGAGATAAAATTAATGTCATAATCAAATTGAAGGAAGAGTTTCAGAAACTTTCCGTTTCTTCCTGAATGTTTTCATGAATATTTTAATGAAAATTTATCAATAATTGATGATTAAGTGGGATTCACTCGCAGCAAAAGTCAACAACTAATTCCCAACCTGTCTGAATTATATTGCTATACTGTAAATTAATATGCTCTAGTTTCAAATAGTGAATTGGAAATTTAGTAACATATTTTTAAAATACAGAATTAGATTTATCCAAAAAATAATAACTGATTTTCAGATTCCACTCGTCAGATTTTTTAGATAACAATCGCTTTAAATTACTTTTCAAGATTTCACTGGATGATGTTGTAATTGCCAAAGGTAACAATTTCACATACTATTTGCAAAAGAAGCAATAAAATCTGATTCCAGATCAAAATAATAGTAAATCAGAAGCGGAAAATTGGGATATTTATGTTTAACCGTGTAATATAAATTTACAAATTACAAATAGAAAAAGAATAAGAGAAATGGAAATACAGAAAAGGATTCTAGCGCGATGACGAGAAACAAATTGTAAGAGTAAATAAAGAGTATTGCTTGATTTATAAGTTGGAAAAATTAAATATATTAATTACTAATAGACAATCAGGTTAAGCTAAAAATTTAAAAAATATACATTATTATTCTTGTCTCTCAACCACAGACGACATTTCAGATACTCTGTCACTATTGCATGCAGCTGAAATAGAACTGCAAAATGTGCAAGAAGATATAAATATTGTGAAAAAAATGACTGAATTATCGAAGTTGCTGAAGAAACCAAATATCGTATGTTCTGTTTGATAAAAATCTTCTATTCTAACTGCATTAATTTCCACTGAATTTCTTATCCCTGTGAGAACGAAATCAAATTATCGAGACGTGAAGAGAGTCAGTGATAAAGTGAAGATATGAAATCGACTCATAAACTGTAATAAGCATCTTATTATGAATCAGACTTTTGATGATATAAGTGAGATATTTTTGCAGGAATTAACGAATATGTTAGACAATCTCGAAATTGAAATGATGCGTCGAAAACGTGTTCTTCAAGAACACCTAACATCTGATCCATTGTTGACCATAGTGCAATTGCAAGTTACAACAACGTACTGAACAATTTTATAAATTTTTTTTCGCAAATTTTATGCTAAAATATCGAGTTTCCAGTTTAAATTGTGTATAAATTTTATAACTTAACTTGAAATTTTCAATCTAGATGTTCCTGACAAGTTATCACCGGATCTTTCATTTGCCTAACTTGTATCTTAGCCTTTAAGAATAAAAAGACAACATTTTATTAGCAGAAAATAAACATACAGAACATTATTTAATTAGCTCAAAAAAGTGGAATAGACTTGATTTTATGCTAATTGTAATGGCCAAATTGTTTTCATTATCTCTGTGCGGGATTGGTAATAGATGAGCAATGTCGAAATAGGAGGGAAAAATCTGAGAAGATATTATTAATGATAGCTGATATTTAACAATCTTTCAGATCACATATCTGAAAGATTCAAAAATCGCAATTATATTGAATTTGAGGAATACGTAGTGCGTCAGATGCGTCAGATGTATCCGTCAGTCTGACATCTGTTGGACGTGGTATAATATCGTGCAAAAGAAGTAAACTTCATTTGCTTGCAGAAATGGTGTTGGCGTACTCGTAATACAATTCCCTAATGCAGATCGACGCGCCATCTGGGAGCATGCATTGATAAAAGCGAAAACTGCGCTAAGTGCTAATTTATCATCCATATATTTTATCTTAATTATTTTCCAAGAGTCACGGGTATAATTTCTTGGCCAATTCATATATTTATGCGAATTTTTGAAATAATTTGTGCTTCAAGTCGTTTGCAGAGAATGAATTGCAAAATGACGAAAGACCAAATCACTTGAAATCGTTTATAACGCATCGAACTCGTCCTGGGCTTACGGTCAATTTCATTTTTTGCATTGAAACTCACGATCTGTCTTTACATCTTATGAATAGTCGATTTTTTTTTTTATTGAATTGATGTACTGAATTCTTTCCCAAGCTCATGTGTTGCAGATCGGAAACTTTTGATTGAAATATCGCTTTTTTTTTTTTAATTTTCAGTTCTCTGCAGCAGCGGCAACCCTCGGAAAGAGTGCAGAAGAAGCACCGAATGTTTGGGTCTGTACATCAGATAAATTTTCCGGTCAAGTTGCTGTGATAAATGTGAACGATGAACCGACTATAGAGAGTACCACAAGCATTGGTAATGCAGCCATCGTTGCAATCTGTTCGGTGCCTGCTCCAAGGTATTGCTTCTTCCCACAACTTCTCCCAAGATGTTCCTTAGATTAGTCGTGTGTGGGTGGTTCACCTAATGGCGACCCATTTGTGGAATTCAAAATTTTGCATGCTTCTTGTCACTTTTTTTTTCTTCCTTTTGCTATGCTTCATATATTCTTCATGTTGATATGTTCCCGGAATCACTCTTTAAAAGGTTCCCTTCATTTCAGGAAAAAAAGGAAATTACCAAAATTGGTGAACTCGCCATCAAGAGATTTACCCGGTTTGGAGCTTGACAGGTTGTTTTACGAATTTAGTGAGAGATAATGGAATTTTAGGAAGTTCCATAAAAATATTTTAAAATTTTCTGGCACTAAAGAATAATACAATGTATCTTATATTTAGCACTTCATCGGAATCAGGTGATTCGGATTTGGAAGCAGTTCGGCGAAATGTTCAATCTACTGTTTGGATTGGCAATGAGGATGGCGAGTAAGTTAATTGACTTTTTAAGAATCGCTTTTTGAGAACTAAAAATTTCCCATTGTCTGCAAAAAATTCTTAGGAAAAGGACTTTTTGGAGAAGAGTTTATTTTAAAGACTATTTTCACTTTATTCTCTCATCTTCTTAGCAAACATTTTTATTCCATATAAGAAACAGCTTCAAAAGCTAAACAATTCGTCAGTAATATCAATTATTAGGAGAATAATTGTCATTTATCTTAGTATTTCATTAACCTTAGAAATTTACTAATTGATTTTAAATTTTACGGAATTATAGGAGTGTCAACTTCCCCTTAAAGATGGATAACATTATTGTAAAGATTTATTTCACAATATTGCAAGAAGTGGCTTAAGTTTCAATCGATCTGAAAATCCATGGAAATAGAAGGAAAAGATTTTATTAGAGGAACTATCAACAAAAAGTGAAATTAATAATATGTTCAAAAATGCAACACTGCGCTTCTCTTCTTTTTTTTGTTCATTTACTTGCATTTACACATTACATTTATTTACTTATTTATTTTAGAATATTTGTTTTCAATTTTCTGGATAATGTTCGACTGAAAGCTTGTGAAATGATGGGCAGACTTTCGATGCCCATAGATGACATTGTTTATTTGGAAGAGAAAGTTTTCGTTTCAATCTCATCAGGCTCAAATACCCAATTATTACATTTCGAAAGAAATAAAGGTTTCAGTAATTCATGTTTTTAAACTATTATGATTAGCCATTCCTATTCCTATAGTGCTTGCGGTAGAATAGTAATATAATATTAATAATAACTTCTATAAATCTGATCGAAATCTTCATCGCGACAACTTACGACAGTCGCAAAAGCTTAAAATTATGCCAAAAAAAATCGATCTGAAAATGGCATTCTAAATAGAAGATGGATTAAACAAAATAGTTCAATACTAACAATATCAGCCTTTTTCGACAGACTGATGTAATGTTTAACGATATTTGATATAAACCAATTGATTAATAGGAGACTTCTTGATGAACAGCATTGAAATGATTTCATCAGAGACCAGTTACAAATGAGATGATAATTTATTGACAGATACAATAAGACGCTTGGATTCCTTGGTTTTTCAATTTATGTCGTCTTTTTTCCAGAAGGCAAGTGGGATTTGGACAATCCGAAATCAGTCCAAATAGATTTTCGCAGACGTATGAAGCCGATGGTCGTTGCAGCTTCACGGCTTTGTTTTGCATCTGGCAATTCAATTTACTTGTTGAATACTTCTAGTTTGCAAATTGAGGTTTTTATTCACTAAAAGCGTTTCATGTTCTTTTTTTTAAGATGCAAAAGAACTAATGTGACAAAGAAGTTTAAAAAGAAAAGAGAAGCAGATAAGTTTATCAATAATAATAAATATGCAAGAAGAAAGGAAGTATTACCTGGTTTGGCAATATTATATATAAACAAATTTATTTAAATTTCACAAATTAAAAAATTGCTTGTTATTCCTGGAATGTAATTTATTCTGTGCAAACTGAAAAATCCTTAAATATTCGTTTTTTACTTCCTCTTTGAATATAAATGAATCACATATCATTTTTGGTTTATCTATAATATTTGCTTAGGATGAGTGAATCTTCACATTTCAATTCATACAGAAATAGTTGGTTAAGAACAAACATCAATGAAAATTATTGTTTAAAAGTGTACAAACTTTGAGATCAGAGGCATTCTAATATCATCTTTCAAGACAAGAAAAGCAAACTTTCATTTGTTAGCTTCGAATTTTGAACGAAGGATGAAATTGAATTATTCTTTAAAGAAACAAGCAACAGTAAGTGCAAGTGCAATGGAAACGGTAGCTTGCTTAGCTGTCCTCGGTTCAACAATTTTTATGGCTATGAATAAATCATCAATCGTTAAAGTAATCAATGCTTTTACTTTGGACTGTCAACAGGAGTTCAGTGTTTCACATGTTGTCAGTAAGGCATTGTCGAGTAAGTTGATAATTAGATTTCTTTTTGAGGAAATTAATCTCATTGCATTTTAATATGACGAACTTACTTTTCATTAATTTCAGTTTTCAAATTCGAAATCTATTCAAATGCTTACTCTAAAACTAATCAACTGAAAAAGGGAGCCTTTTCAACTTGTTTAATCAATTTTATCTGCAGGCAGCGAAGATATCATTCGCAAACATAAGATGGGATGTTTGAGGATAACATCCCTTTTATGCTGCAACAATCGCCTTTGGATCGGTACTTCTGCTGGCATTATTATCAACACACTCATTCCGAATAACAAAACATCGAATTGGGCACCTTCCCTGAACGGTATCTTTAGAATCCAGTTAGAGTGACATGAATGATTCTACCGTATAGGGTAAAAATGCTGAGGAATAGATAGAAAAGGTAGAATGGACACGGAGAAACTAGAAGGATGAGAAATATCTCAGTAGGGAATTTATAAAAAGAGAAGGAGATGTTCATGGAAGTGGAACAGTTTATTTGCCATCAGTCACTAATGATATTGTGAAGTGATAATTCAGTCTGATAAGATGCTTATCACAGGTCCTTCAGATGTATGTGTTGCATCATCATCACATAGTCATTTCCACTTTTTCCCTGCCTTTTCGTTGAGTTTTTTCATATTTGACAATATTATTAAGTAACATAGTTTAATTTTAAAAACACTGATTATTAAAAGCATTCAATTTTTTTGAATTTCTTGTTTGAACAGAAATTTGAAGCAATTATTTGACTTTTTCAGGACAAATTTAATTAATATTTTCATTTTAAGCATAAATTGACTTTGAAAAATATATTCTGAAAATTTTTTTAAGACTATGAAAATTGGAAGACTATCAAAAGCTTTACATTTGTAATATTATAAATGTAAAACATTTGAAACTTTACGCCACTGATAGATTAATAAGTGTTTTGTAGAAAAAGCAGTGTTTGTTTTATTCTGATTACATGTTCAGGCTCATTTCAGTGTGCCAAGCAGGACACATCGGACCTTGTAGATTCCTGACCGCTGTATCGGCTACAGCAACATCATCATTCAATTCACGACGTCGACGAATGTCACTTAGTGCTCCCATATTACAACAGATTGAACAGGTGCCATTTATTGTAGTAGTTTGGATTAATCATCTCAGACACAAATCTTTATAAATCTCTACATAATAATATGGAGCTAAATGGGATCTTGTCGTAATCAAGGCATTTACCAGAATATGCATCTGAGGTCAATTTTTCTAATTTTTTTATCTCAAAATACGAATCATTGGTGCATCAGTGAATAAACAAACAAGTGCGAAGATCCTTGAAGGTATCAGTTGCTCCATTTTTATCTCCACTTTTTTTTGATAACCCATTCTTGTTTTTCCGATGTTCGTGGTAAGTGGTGGTGAAGGATTCGACAGTGGTACTGCACAAGTAGATGGTGAAAAACGAGAAATTGAGGACGCCGTGAATTACTTGCTATTTTGGTCTGCTTAGATGCTTCTAAAGCAATCAGATTCTCAACATATATAGGCATTGTGTTTTTTTTTTCGAAATCTTTTGAACATTGCATGCATACCATGCTATCGCTATGACTGTAAATTTTTTCCTGATCTCACATTTCTGGAAATAGTTTTAAATGTCATAAGTTACTCTATATGATGCCATTTAGTATTATTTTACCACAATACTTCCTTGTTTTTATTACTATTTCATGGAAACAACAAAATCCTCAATCATTTGATTTGTGCCTTTCTACCTTCAAGTAATGTCATTCTAAACCACAGAACTGTTTTTATACTCTCCATCCTAAAATTCTTTTAGAATTCATGCTAAAATTTTCTTGTGCAACATAAGTTTTTCAAAAATAACATAATTCTTATCAGATAGATTCGAAGAAAGAACAAGGGATGAATTTTTGCTACATCTAAAGAAAGACTTGAATGAGCTGTGAATTAGATGTGCGTTACATTTCCAGAACATGCACGAAGATTATCACATTACATGGAGAATACCAAAGGTTTATAAAAATTCATGGAAAATGAGTTCACAGTAAGTGGCACTTACCGTAGAACTTCCGATTGATGTTATGTTTGAATCGAAATAAAAGAAAGAAATTTCGCATTTTGATTGTCGCACAAATATTGGCTTAATAACATCGCATCTTTGCATTGTTTTACCCAAATCAATACCGTTGAAAGAGGATCAGTGGATCAAAAGCAGAAAAATTCGTTAGTTTTGCAGAAATTTGGCAGAATTGTATAACCTACATCAAAAACTTCATCAATCTGATAATCGAACTTATCATGTGCTCGTTTCTTCTGATGATTTGTCAGTTTTGAAAATTATGGTTGTTTAAATGGAATGTGTTGTTTAAGATTTTTAATTAATAGCTTATTTGTGTAGTTCGAAATTTACGGCCTTTGAATTCCGCCATTTTAGCTATCGATTCAAGCGATATAAATACAAAGTAATTAAACATATTTTTCAAGGCTTACTACAGACATTCCATGTAAGATACAAATTCTTTTTCTTCTCTCTTTTAAACAGGATCTCTTTTTCTGAAAAACCCGAAGAAAATTTTTGCATACGTAATTTGAATTTGAAAAAAGAAATAAAAGCTTGGGAAAAAAATCAATGATGTTATTAACGATTAGTTCGGTGATGAGTGTTGGGATTTATTTTATTGCTCATTATTAATTGGCAGCAGCAGAAGATGGGTTCACAGGTCGATTTCATTCACAATTATTGTTCGAATTAGTAATATCAGTGTAACTTTAATACTTCTTAATGCCAATTTGTTACGATAAATCTTAACTACGACAGTTTCGAGTCGCATAGTTCACATCGTTAATGCAATGTCTTATATCGTTTACATATTGCCGCCATAAATAAGTCATCTATTTAATGCTGACACGCCTTTCTCAGAAATTTTTTTAGGAAAAATGATATGTTTAAGAAAAAAGTACCGGGAATAGAATTCGAGATATTCTATCAATTTCTTACAGATAGATATACAAACGGGTAACGAATATGCTGATGAAGAGCAGGCCCAATTAAAAATTCATTCAATTGGCCAAAATTGTAAACAACCAAAAGCATCAAAAGCAACACAATCGAATTTGACTGAAACGATTGTAAAGTGTGACGAAATTGAAGACAAAAATGTTGCCAAAAATGAGGAGCCAAATATTTCAGACAAATTGGTTACTGACTATAATCATCCAGAAATTATGGATGATAGGAGGAACAACTCCGAAAATACTTTTAACGCACATCTGCAATCACCCATTGATGCTTCACAAATAAAATTAGAAAAGTCACACGAATCGCAAAATTCTGGAATAAATTCGCGAGGTTTCCAAAAATTTCAAAATTTTGCAAAAAATGAGAAAATTCCTCTGCCAACATTTGGCATGAACCAGTTAACCGGAAGATGCTGTAGTGAATTTACACCTCATCATTGCGTTAAAGAGGCTGAATACTGTCATTCAACATGTCCTCAACAAATTTCCCACCTCTCTCTACTTCCCAGTACAACTGGAAGGGGACACAATTGTCAACGATGGCCAAGTTTTCATGACAATATGGTAGGAAATGAATGTTTTCTCAAATAACTCCAAGAATTAGCATCTCCTACGATAGGAGCATTTTGCCGAAAGTTAGAGTGATCATGATGTATGATAAGAGCCAGTGATTTTAACTTCAATCAAGACATTCATCATCATGCATCGTTTTAGCCACTGTCTATACACCGGAAATCTCATGTTGTTGAGTCGAATCACTTAATGCAGACCATGCAAATCTCGAGAATATCCGCACTTTCCTGAAAATTCTCGAAATATTTGATATACTAGGAAATTTCTATGTTATATTTTGCAATTTTTTCAGAAAAATTGCTCTTGTTGTGATAGTGTTCGCAGAATGGATCATTATAAATCAACAACGAATAATGCAATTCATACGAATGAACTAGCAAAAACTAAAGAAAACGAAATTATTCAAACATCTCGAAATGATCGTTTCATTCCAAAAAAAATTCTTTTTTCGAATTTTTGCTGTTGACGAAAAGAAAACATATTTTGTCATCTTTTTTTTCAGATCATCCCACCAATGGTGATTGAAAAGAAAGATGACAAGCTATGTTTTCATTGATTCAGAAAATTGAATAGAGTTCTGATCTTCTGCTCCTCTTTGTACTTGATCAAATCTCCTGATTGATAGAAATCATTGATATTTCAGTTTAAAATTTGTCGAAAGAGAGCCAATCGTTCAAAACCGATGCATCGTCAAGCACAACCGGAAAGTAATTTTGCTCAACCAAACGTTAGTATTTTTATGTTTTTGTTTTGAGGCTTGATTTATTTTATTGCCGAGTAACTTTGTCACATTTTGAGTAATGTGGCGGATCAAAAGACATTTTTTTCCCGCTAGATGACATAAATAGTTTAATATGATTGCCGGTATTCTATTAATCTTTGATTTAATAATTCCTTATTTCTTCATGTGTCGAGGAAAAATTGTTAGATAAATGTAAATGAAACTATTCTAGATTGCTTGATTTTTTTAGCAGTATTCATAAAGAAAAAAAAAATAATCAAAATGATTATTTTTCACACAACATGCAAAGATGATCGATTTTCTAAGTGTTTTAAAACCTAAAATATTCCTTTGAAATTTTTAAACTTAGTGTCCCTACCGGTTTTTCTAAAAATTTATTGAGAACATTCAAGTAACGCTACCTACTGCTACTCTTATAACATTCTACAGATGTTTAGAACTAATATAGTATTTTCAATAAATTCCTAGCAGGAAGATTTTCATGTGCATGAAAAGGTTGAAATAAACTGAGTTTTACGTATCTTTAAGGCTGAGGTTTAAAAATCTATTAACATTATTAACAAAGATCCAGTCTGCATCTCTGCATGTTATAATTAATCTAGGTCCATTCTTCCTTACTAATTTGATTTGATTGATATTTAATTTTAGTTTAATTTTATTAAATTAAGGCATATTCACGCCAGAAGTGCATTTGTAAAGGAATTTGTGAGCGATCGAGCCGAAAGCATCGTCGTGTAAATTTATCCACCGTCAACGGTATTATTTGCTTTTTTTTTACAATCACTTTTGTTTATTCATATTTTAAAAAGATCGCATCAGCAAAATTTTTTTCATGAAACATATCATTGTAATTGGAGAGCTTCAATTTTGGAATAAATTCTAATTTGTTATTTTATTTTTTTTTCTTTACTTTTAATTTTTTAAATACTAAGTTTCAGCAAAAAAAGTCCACGCTTCGAATCAGATGCTTACATCGACATCGAATGATTGCCATAAAGCAGGATGCAGATGCATCGTTTCTGAACTGAGACATCGAAATAGTCCAAAGTATGATGTTGTAAAATGCCGTAACTCTGGACGACGACATATTTTGCGTAAATATCGCAACGGTCTTTTTCCCTTGTCAATTATATTATCATCTATTTCGAAGTTCTTAACTTTTGTCAGATTAATGTCCTAATATCAATTAGTGATTGATAAAGAATAAAATGGCTATGACAGATTTTATTCTGCTTCGTATATCTTTCAATGTACCATAACAATAGAAAATGTATTCAGCAAGTACTATCACCATGAAAAACTAATTTGTGCAAATCAACAAAACATCAATTTGAAACAATCTTTTTCGAGTTCTCTTTCCACGTTTCTCGTTTCTATTTTTTGAATTTCCGTTGAGGTCGAAGAATTTACGAAACAATTTCTGCGATTTCTGCCTGTAAACCAGGAAGTTAAGTGTACTGTCTAACGGGAATACAAAATTTTCAGGTAGGAGCAACGGTGTTCGCCACTATTTGATTTGTCATTCGCACAGCAACAACAGAAATCATTCAACTGGCCTTCACCATATCTGCAACTGTAAATATTATTAATTTCTCGAGCAACTGGAATGGTGAATTCCCCTCTTGAAACGATCATTGTCGCTGATGTCATAGCTTATTGTCATCTCTTCAAGTTGAAAATGTTTATTTAATGAAAACTGAAATAGCTTCCAAAATATTTGTTGACAATAAATCTACCGCTCTGATGATTATACATAAAACATCGAGTGATGATGACAAAGAGATTTTCATCTGTCCATTCCTATTAACTCAAGGGAAGAATTTGCAATGAATGAACTGATTCCTCACTAAATATATCATACTTGCGAAATGACAAGTTTGCATGAAATAATAATGTGACATCATTCAGTAAATGAATAAATAATTTACGAATATTCGTCATGATGAATATTCGCAATTCTATGATTTTGCCGCAATTTTAGTGTTTAAACATTTTGAACTTTGATTTTTACTTTGAAAAATCCCGTTGATTATTTGCGCGCTGCTTATCTTGTTTTCTTAACTTCTCTTCGATGATCGCCTCAGGTCAACCATTAGAACCATATTAAGCGTCCACAGTGAAGTTGAATAATTTTCCAAAATGTGGGACTTTTTGGTTTCTTTCTTTTCAGCAGACACAGGTAAAAGTTCCGGAATAACTTTTACCCATTAATCGTGCAACAGTAACTGAGAAGTGTGTCTCACACATTTCTTCCAAATTGGCGATTTGCACTCGGCTCCCAAAGGTGACTGTCCTTTGTCGTTTGTATTTTGCTTCGGCGAGTCTAAGGCATTCTCTTCATTGTTCTGTTGTTATATCTCATGATGCAGTCTCTCTGATGCTACGTCATGACTTACCTCAGGCTGAGGTTATGTATTTTATTGATTATTAATTATCAGGTGAAGCTCTTCAATGGACGACTCAGATTTTATAGAGAAATCGCTTAAATCGACCAGGTAACTATTACGAATATGGAAGCGAAGTGACTATTTTTTGTAATATGTGTTGTCCTCCCAAATTTTCTTTTTAAATTAACTTTAGTACACAAAGTGTATTTCTTTTTAAATTTCAGTTTTCCTTGGTTTATCATTTACCACAAAGAATTGAAAAACTCTCTCATGGGACAGTGATGGACAATTTGAGAAATGTGTAGCAAAATCAGGTTTTCAGAGAGCTAAAATGCAAAACGGAAAGCGAAATTATTTCAAAACCAGTGATTAAAAGTGATTATCTGTTGCCGGGCGGTGATAAGGACATGTGCTTCGTATGCAATAAGGCAAGTCTTATGTCTCATTTCCAGCGGTGGCAAAATCGTTTCTTCACATTAATTAATTAATATTTGTCCTTCATTCGTATACATTTTTGTTTAATGCGGTAAATTATTCTATTTAGTGCTTTGAGCGATGCATATTTTTTGTCTGATAGTTAAACAATTTCAGATGTATTTATTTATTATTTTGTATGTAAGTAGCTATTTCTTTGAAAAACTATCGACAAAACTATTTGTATTTGTAATATTTCAGCAAATGTTTGATGTTAAGATAATTAAAGGATTTGAAACATTTGGATGAATTGCGCAAATCATTGCATGTCAATCATTGTTTGGATCAGCAAGAAGCATGCAATAAATATGAAATAAACAAGGAAAAATGGAAAAAAGTAGTGGATTGTCCCATATGTGGTGAACCTTTAGAGCCAGGACCAGTAAGTTTTAATCGAAAGAAAATATTCGTGAATTTTGTAGGGACCTCAACATGAATCTTAGGCAATCACACATGAAAAAAATAAACAGGAAACTTAACCAAAAAACACAAATTCAAAAGAAAAATAAATTCATGAATTTATTCTGACAACACTGTGAGTTTCATTATGATTAACTGTAAATACTTTATTGAATTTATTGCTTTCATTTATATTTCTTTTATCATTAGTGTCAACTATCATTAGATAAAGAATGGTAATTTTCGAGTTGCTGAAATTCATCTTGCATTATGCTGAAGTATTAAAACACTTTACGCTGCTCCATACTCTGAACTTCTGAAAGAAGAGCTTTGTTATGTATAAATTTAAGTGGAAATTATCGATACCTATCTCCGAAATAAATAAGTTTTTCAGTTTCGTTCAATGCATGCTAAACGCTGTGGTAAAAAGCATCATGTTAATCCTAAAAGTCTTTTGTTACTGTTGGATACGCAGACAAAAGTTGCGGAAATAAAGAAACGGAGCGGTATTGGACATACAAAGTACGAGTTTTCTGACTTGTAATTTTGAAACTCATCTTAAAAATAAAATAAATGTTGACTAAAAAAATTTAAAACAGCAAATTAGAGTTTAATTTTAAGGGGTAAAAAAGTTTTTTTTTTTTTTGAGATTTATATTTTGAATTTTTGCATTGTTTATTCATTGTTTTTAGATTGAAAGAACCAAAACTAGAAATAAAAAAGCGTCCCAATCGATTGAATGAAGAACCACGTTCATTATTCGATGAGCAAATGAAACTGGTGACAACACTTTCTGCAAGCATGTGCTCGAGTGGAAGGTTCACTTCTCCAGCAGATGTTTTTCATTTCAGAGGGATTTCTCTTCAGCTTTACAGCTATCAACTTTTGATTTTAAGAAATTGTATTTGAAAAAACTGATACTGCTTTTTCCTCATCCTTATTCTTACATTCTTCCATTTTTCTATTTATTTTATTCTTTAATACTTGAAAATTTTCAGCATTTCAAATACTATCGCATTAATTTGATATGTGCTACAATCAGAAATTTGTATTCATTTTTTCTAAAACAATTTCCCATGGAAATTTAATCTGAACTCTTTTGGAATAGCTATATTCTGTTTACATTACAGTGAAATATACACTGAAACGCAAGAAGTACAAGAGAAACTACCTAAAATTAAATCTACAAAGCAACGACCTCGATCATTTTCGTTTGTAGAGCTCGAACCACGTGCATGCAAATGCAAAGTGATGGAAAGAGTACAGGTGCCTGTTTTGTTAGGGAACAAATTTTATATAATTTTTTTTTTTTTATAAATTTTTATCTCTGGATTATCTCCTGATTTTTCTTTGTCCCAATACTGTTTCGATCTTGAAGCTTTCTTGTGATCTTCTGATTTTTCTTCCACTTGCTCTTTTTTACGGGATATATATTATTATTCGATTTTTTGTATGATTTTTATTTTTTAAAATTCATTTTACTTGTTTAATCTCCTTATCGTAACACATTAAGCTATGTAAAGAAATTAAAACAACTTCCCAGAGATCAAAAAAGTTTTTTAGGAAAATTTTCTTAACATCTTCAAAACTCGAGATGAAAAACAAGATATGCATACAATGTTGAAAAAAAACATTCGAAATACTGATGACATCTTGAGAAATGCCGGAATATGCGTGCGTAAGGTTAACAGTTATATGATAAATGCATTGCTTAACGAATAACTAAATGAGTTGCATAATTTTGTTTAGTTAATTTCACCCTTCTTTTCGATTTGAACAAATATTGAGCAGAATCTTTCTTGATGCAAGTTAAGTTTCACCGATACGAAGATCTACATTTTTCTTGCAGTTGAATAGTTTGAAGCAGCTGGCAGATGATTTAACTCATTTTACTGAGAGCAATAGTGACATCACTATTTTTTCACGCGAAAATGAAACTTCTTTAGCTTGTCGATTCATTATAGCTGCTCGAGCACCAACACTTTTACAGGTTTTCTTTGATTTTTGCAAAATTCTTATGTTGAAGGACTTTTTTTAAATAATTTCTTCGCACAAAAATTCATTGTTAGCATTAATATGTTCGAAAAGATGTTTTATAATATTAAAAATGTTAAAAGTAATAAGCAGCATCAAAATTTCATAGCTTACTGCTTAGCAGTTTGATTTTATTAATTAAGCAATAATTACAATAGATATCATACAAAATACTGGAATTCGTGTGTTTTGATAAAATTTTCGTATTATATTTACCATAAATGCACTAGTATTTTTCCAGCACATAAATCCGGATGATTCTTTGAAGTTGAGGGAATATTCAGGAGCTGCAATCAGGTAACGATATTTTTATTAGTAATTTTAATTTCTGACTCGACGTGTAATTGTTATAAAATGTAATTCCTCGAAATATAGTTGTAAATAAATTGTTATTTTCACACATTATAATTTGTGCATTTTTAATATATTTGAAATATATCGCAATTTTCCGTTTTATATTAGCTATTTTTTTTCAGAACTTATTAAAAAGAATTATTTCTCATATTTTTTCATAAATTCTTTGTCTTTTAGATCTTATATTGCTTTTCTAACTTCGGCTTCAATAATTTGGACTGAAAATGAACGTGAAGAAGTGCATTCCATGGCTGTAAAGTATGGGCCTGAGGGATTAGCAGCATTATGTAAATTTCCAAAATCAAAAGTAAGCTCCAACAATGAAATTGTGGAACATCATCCTGAAATAAGTGTGAGTGACAATCATGACGATATGGACGAAGTTTCAAATAAGGAAAAAACTGAAGAAATCGAAGCAAGAGCAGGTTGCTCAGGTCTTAAACTTAAAATTTATGATGCTGGAAAAGAAGGAACAAAGGGTGCAGATTCGGATGATCCTTCAATTATTTTTGTTGAAGAAGTTGAGAGGAATGCTGACATTACTGAAGCGACAAAAAATGTGGGCAGTTTGTTAAAAGAAGAAAATTTGTCTAAATCATTGGCATCAAAATTCCTAAATAGCAAAGATAATGAATTCATTAATGAGAGTTATTCATTAGCAAACTGTAAGAAGTCATCAGATAAGAAATCTGAATCTTCAGAGAAAGGAGTTGTCGAATTTGCTAAGCCGAATAATTTGTTTTTATTGGGAAATAGAGTTGACGGTGATGCTTCTCTTTTTTCTTCTGTTCTCCCTTCTTATGTTGCACCAAATGTAGATGTTATGGATATGAATGACTCTATTGAAAATTTGCTAGAGAAACTCTCACCAATCAAAACACTGCCGTCACGCGATGAACAGTTTTTATCTCCAATTGCTTATTGTTCGGAACAAGCAGTTTTCGATGAATCATTGGATAATCTATCATCGGAAAAGCTACTTGTCTCACCAAACTCGATTTTTAAATCTGAAGGAATTGTTTTATCCAGGAAATCTTTGACAAAAACGAAAAGTAATCCAGAATTTTCATTCGTTCCAAATAAATCATCATCACTTTTGTTATCACCATTATCATCACCCGACCGAGCTTATATTTCTCATAAAAACGTTTCCTTATCACCAGAAAAAAAAAGAGTACGAGTGGAAACCTTCATACGTCAAACTTCTACACCAAAGGCTTCAACAAGTCGTCTCATACGGCGGCTGGAAGAACTGGGTACAAACGTAAAGATCGTGAAAACGAAAGATATTACGCCAATGCCCTTTTATGATTTGATGAATGACAAAGAATTAAAGGTATTTATTTTATTCTGTTCTTTTAATTCTTGGACTAATATCATTTAGAGAGAAGATATATAAGTTAGATTTTATTGGTAATTTTTTTGTCGTGCAATTTTTGTGAGAGTTATTACTTGCTATATTCATTTGGAAAGGAAAGGCACTTACTATCTGAAGGATGTGTCAAATCCATTCCATCAGAACTTTATCTATAATCATGAAATTGACTGAAATTTCTAAAAACTTTGCAAGATAAATTAATTAAAATTTTATGTTGTGTTCAAAAATATTTTTTGTATGTTTTTGCAGGCAGAATTAGCAAAATTTGGCGTAAGGCCGATGGGTAAGAAAAGAGCCGTTGCACTCCTTAAAAAAATTTATCAGGAAACACATCCAGGTTTCTTTATATTTATTTGGTCATGTAACTCAAGACTTGATTTTTGTGTAATTAATAAAATATCTTATTACTTCATAAGTTTTTTTCCGATGTTTACAAAAGTTGGATTTTTTTTCTCATGCAAAGACTGGAAAAGTATTAATGTCGTATCAGAAACTGAGTTTTTCGAACTATCTGCTTTATATCCATTTGATAAACTCTAATGTTTTCAGTATTGGAGAGTACACCACTTTCAAGGAAAAACAAAAAAACCTTAGGTAGCGATGGGCAAATAAAGACAAAGAGGAATATAGAATGTTGTAGTGATGAAGATTGCGATGCAGATAAGACATTGAACGAAAGTCTGGATGAATGTGACATCATGGAGGAATCTTGTGTGGATGAACAACAATCTACAATTCTTCCAAAAGTAAACATCAGCTGATTTATATCCAAAGTGTTTTATCTATTAAATACTAGCAAAGTATAGAAGATTAAAGGAAATAGTTGTTTTTTGTAAGCAATGACATTGGATAAAAAGAATAGTTCTAAATAATAGATTATTTATAAAAATTACAAAATTATGAATTAGTTTACAGGATTTGGAAGGCATGCAGAACGTTTTACTTAGTTGGCTACGTAGGGTAGAAAATTCCAGTTTATATAATCATTTGCTTGGTCTAAACGTGATTTCTTTCGTAAGTTCTCTTATTGTGTTCTCTAATAGAGTGGTTATTTTTGAGTTTAAAAAAGTTTCAACAAAAAGTTTATCTATTGTACTTATAGCGACGAAGAAAGATATGTAGATATGTTTTACTATAGGCTGATTTGAATACATTTTTTTGCAGGAAGAGTTTGCGGATCATTTGTCGCATGCTGATTCGACTGTATCACAAATACCGAAGAAAGCACTTATAGAAATCCTAGATCGCTTGCACGTTACATTTCGAATGCCGATGAATGGATGGGATAGGAAAAGACGAGCTAAAAAATGATTTCTATTGTTTAGGATAAAATAAAGTAATTTTAAAATAGGAAAAAGTATATCAAACAGGATTAAAAGGAAAACATAATTTTGTTATTATTTATTATTGTTGAAAACAGAGGTGGTTTTGGTTTTTAATTTTTGCTTCAAGGACTTAATGCATTTTTCCTTTTATGCAAAGTTTATTTAGCTCTAATTCGAGAAGATTTGCATGATTTCCTGACACTTGTTGGTTGGTCTTTGTGTCTTTATTTCATTACGTGTTCATTTTATATGATACTCTCGAGTTTTGCGAGATTTCTGCATGATCACTGGAATAGTCCAAAATCTAGGTGATAAGACCAAGCTTTCAGAATAAACTAGATGTTCATGTGCTATGCTATTTGAGATTTATGAATCATTTTGCGGAGTGAACCAATAAATAACGCTCATAAGAAATTTATTCTGAATTTCTAATTGCTATTGTTTCTGTGGATCGTCTTCATAACTCACCATGATCGTTTTGTTCACCCTTTAAAAAAGATTTTTGAAAATTGGGGTTTTGCGAAAATTACGATTATAAATAGACATACCAGAAAGAATTTTATATGGCACAATTCGTGAATATCAATGTTTTCGGGACATGATTTAAAGTAAAAGAAAAGTAGAGACAGACAAAAACATGACTTGTGTTTTGGATTACATACAGATGCAAGGTCTATGTACGAGCAGAAATTTAAAGTGAAAAAATAAAAGATAACTGGAGATTCGAAATGGCTGGATCTTAGGCCAGGATTTTTATAATTATTATAAATCTGCTGATTATGGTAAATTATGTTAAATCAATAAATATTTTTACAAGTATGATTTAATTCGAAAAGTCGCTGAAATGCCTAAGCTTCTCGAAAAAGCGGTATATGTACGCTTTGATTTGTTGAGTATTGAAAGACAGAAGATGAAGTAGTGATAGTATTTTAACTCAATTTTATTAAACTAAAATTAACGGTGAACTAAAAAGACAATGTATGTCTGCTGATCGATAACTCGTCTTAATAGTTATAAAGAATAGAAGTATAATAAAATTATATTTCAAAACCTGAATGCTGATTTCTGGAGGGATTAGTTCGGTGTTTGTTTCAATCATTTACCAGATCCAATTCCGACAGCAGTCGGTCTTAATCCTTAAGTTCCTTCTTATCAATTTCGGCCATCATAACTTGAGAGATTCATTCCACTGAAAAAGGATTTAAGAAATATGCTGCATTCTGGTGGTAAGACATTCATAACAATATATCGCCTGGTCTTTATATTATCTTTAAAATCAGAATTGAGGACTGAAAATGTAAGAAAAATTTACACTTTTGTGTGTGTATGTCTGTGTATGTGTGTGTTTGTGTGTGTCTGTGTTTGTCTGTGAGAGTGTACGTAGTGTGTCATATGTTGAATGTGGATATATGTTAGCGTAGAGCTGTGTGCTGTTCAAAACTTGCAAGTTTCAAGTTATTCTAAGACGCATTGTTGTTGAACCGCTGCTTCACATACATCCTGCAGTAATGCAAGCACTACTAATCGAATGCATTCAGTAGCTTGCCAGTTGAAGTTAGACTAATATATCTCCTGCTCTTAGACTTCTTTCTTCGAGATTTCTTCATGTTTTGGTTATTCCAGTCTCGAGCCATTTTTCCAACTTTCTTTCCCTCCAATTTTTATCATCCATCAATTCGATTTCAATTAAATTTTGTCAGTTTAGTTCTGCCACAATTCAGCAGCAGCTTAACTCAATATTAGAAGCTTGCCTAGAAAGAAGAGATTTGAATTCCTCATTTGATTTTGTTTAATGCTTCTCCCAGATTTTGATGCTTCTACTAAATATAGCAATTTCCAGACTTTAATTCAACATTTTAGAGATATGAAACATTCCTTCTTGAATTTCGCTTCTGTTAATAAAGAGTGAAATTCAGTTTCATCTTCACTTTTATATTAAATGTATTTCGATCTAATTATTTGTTAACAAAAAACATAAACTTAAATTTAAGATAAAAAAATTGAAAAATTTTTGAAAATCCTTGTGCAAATAGCCTTTCCGAATTGATAATCATTGATAATTTCACTTCTCAAAATATAATCAGAGATAGGTTTTGTAACAATCATATGATTAGATTTTAAATTACCCATTCCACTGCATCCTTAAACTTTCGCATCGTGAATTGCAGAGATCCAGTTGATTATTTGTTTGTTAAAACTTTAAAATATAAATAAAATATTTGATTAGAGCAATATTTCAGTTGAGAAACAAAAAAAAAAAAAACAAATTGAAAAAACAAGAGGGTAAAATTTGTTTACAAGCCATCTAGCTTATGTAGTTGGCAGATATGATGGATGACAGTTATCAATCAAAATAAAATTTGGAAAAATCGATAAACCATATTTTCATTGCTATGTAATTCATCAATTTCTCAGGTTGAAGTTTTCCAAAATAGTGCTAAGCTTTTCTCAGATTATGTGATAAATATTGTGCATAGAGTAATTCGTTTTTCCTGATTCGGACTGAATTTTTATTCAGACGTTTTTAAAAAAAATTTTTTCAGATTTTCTTTCTCACAGTTTATGTAATCAAATATTCCTTGCTCGATCAACTGTCCATTGAACAAATTTGTCATCAAATTATGTTATTCATTTTTAGACTTTTTTTAAATTAAGAATAATTTGTAACTTTAAGATATTGAATGGTACTGAAATCTTCCTTGTCTTATCTCATCTTTTTACATACTCTAGGCAACAGTTGACTAAACTGAAATGCATCTGATAAAAAATGTTTCGTATTATGTCACAGCTTCTTTTTCATTTGCATTCTAATTGGAGATTGGATAAAAACAAATTTTATGTGGAAAATGCTAGGAGAAGAAAATAGTACGGTAACAGGAGGATGGTTAAGTTTTCAGTATGGTGTTTTTTAGAATTTACTGAGTTATGAATCTATCGATTAATTTTTTTCTTAGGTTTAAATATTGCTTGCTACCGAAATTTTTTCATTTCCTGAAGTTTGCAAAAATTTCCAGGAATTTTCAAAATCTTTAATCAAAAAACTATAGTTGAATGTTCTCAAATAGAATGAAGAATATGCGCACATTTCGTCCGCATATTTATATAAAAATTTAGTTTTTTTGTAAACGATTTCATCTTTCTCAATATGAATTTATTAAAGTACTTTTCAGCATTGTTTGGCAAACATCCCTCCGTATAACGAAGGGTTCTATCTCGAAAGAGCCAGAAATTCATTTTGTTCTGCAATACTAGCGAAAGTTTGTTTGTTCAAGTTTTTTAAAAATTTCTCATGTTTTTGATCTTAAACAGGTTATAAAGTTGTAATTTTTGGAGACTTTTGTTGAATGTTTTCTAAAATATTGAAAATTAAAAACTTAATGGAATTTTTATTTTTCAGATTTAGTTCAAGTTCACGGAATTAAAAAGTAGGAACAAAAATGACAGATAAAGATGGAACAAGTGATGGAGAACAAGATGACATCTCGTTTTTGCGGACGGTACTATTTTTACCGCCTGCTAAAAAGAAAGTTAAAGAAGTGTCAATAGTTCTCTCTATTAATTAATTAATTGATATTTCCACATATGCATAACTTTATTAGTGGGAAATATGCATTTAAATGTCTCAAAAAGTGAATTTGTAGGGCGATATCATTGCCATGACATGTTTGGCATCAGCTAATCGTGAAGGTGTTCTTGGCTCCGAACGAGTTTGTCTTTGCACCGAAGGTTTTGGCAATCGCATGTGTTCACTAGAAAATGTTTCGAATCGAGTGATTTTTTCGAGACTGATTTTCAGAACTAAAAACATGACTTTAAAATGTTATTTTAGTATGCAAGGAAATTTCCTTGTTCAAAATATTTCAACTTAATTTTAAATTTTATCAAATTTATTTTATTACGTTCAGGATAGTATTTATTTTAGGATCTTCCAGCGGATATATCTATGTGCATGCTGTATATCTATAATGCGTTATCAGTACGAGCACTTCAGGAAATGATGAGTAATGATAACGAATTGGTAAATTTCCGATCATATCAGATTTTTATTTCTAGTTTTCAATTTCAAGTTTAGTGAATCAGCTGAAGATGATTCCAAAATAATCAGATGCTTTACTGGGCTAAACGATATATGGATTCACTTATATTCATTCAACACTAAAAATAAAATAAGATACCCATGCTTTTAATGGGATTTTAAATGTGCCAAAATTTTATAGCTGAGAAAATTTTGCTCCCTGCTTTTTTTCTCATCTCTTGCACCGGTTGTAGAATTTTTTGTAAGAAAGATACCTTTAACTTGAATTGACAGTTAAAAACTTACTTTGTGGTCGTGAGTGATTGCGTTGCTTGACCAGCCAAATTTATTTGAAATTTTATTCTCATCCAATGAATACAGGACAGAATTAGGAACCAAATTGAATTGTAATTGAATCCTATTGCGAGTTGATTTATTAAGCGTTTGGATATCTAAGAAAGGGTTGAAATATTCGAGTAAGGTCCTTCAAGTCAGCAAAACTTCCTCCCTGAATTTTTTCCACCTGTTTTTTGAGATATATCCATCGTATATCTGGCCCAGTACCAAAACGATAACAGACCATTGTGAGATACAAATGTCTTATCCCATTTGGAATAAGTAGGCTGCTTACAGAGCTAGATCAAGTAAATTATTGAATAAATATCAAAAGCAACAGCTGAAAATTACAAAAATGATTGAATTGGAAAATTGATATAATGAATCTCTTGGAATTTTCGACATCGTTAAACAAAATTTAAATTTGATTTCAGAAGGGAACAGGTAGTGGTGGAGGTCACAAAACCCTGTTGTATGGCCATGCAGTGCAACTTAAACATGTGCAAAGTGAAATGGTTGGTTCAAATGCTAAAATTCATTGATAATTATCAGTCCATCAGAAGTCTTTCGTATTTTTAAGTGATTTGAATGTGAACTGACATTAATATGCAATTCACAGATTACTGTAGATAAAAGTGATCATACGAACAAGCTTCAATAAAGTCATATTAGCGGTTACCAGAAAATCATTCATTTGTCATCGTTTGTATGAACGAGAGATCGATAATGATTAAATAAAAATCTGATTTTTTATAGATAATATTCTAAAATTTTTAAATTCTTTTTAACTACTGTTGCAGTATCTGGCTTGTCTGTCGTCATGTTCATCCAACGATAAGTTAGCATTTGATGTTGGCGTGCAAGAAAATAATGAAGGTATGAAATAGGAAATTTTTAATTTGAAATAAGTTAAGATGGAATTATTAATTGAGACAACTTAAAAAATATCTCAGGAAACATTTAATAAAACTTCGAATAGCGAGTTATTGCAAATTCAGCGTACTTTCCAAATAATGCTGAACAAAATATAACTTTGTTTTTTTTAGGTGAAGCTTGTTGGTGGACGATTCACCCCGCTTCCAAGCAACGATCAGAAGGAGAAAAAGTTCGTGTAGGTGATGATGTCATTTTAGTTTCTGTTGCGACCGAACGATATCTGGTTCGTTTGTTGAATTTACTGTGAATATATGATTATATCGAAGAACATGAGAAAAATTTGACAATGGTTTGACGAATAAGCCAAAGATCCCAACAATGAAAGATCGGAATTGATCAGAATACTAAGATACAATGATTTTGAGTGAAAATATGAGATAATGAATGATATTTGAGTGACAGATGAGAGTAATACATTGTTGCTTGAGGGAATGGATGAGTGAAATATATGCTAATTAGCACAAATTACTGTGGATCAGATTCAAGAAAATAATCATTCATTTCGTCTATTCTGAAAGCATGCTTGAAGCATTAGAATTCAGTAAAATCTTGCATTTTGTTCTCAAATATTTGATCCAAAAAGATCGTACTGTTGATTTGCAGCATATGATACATGGCAAAGGATTCATGGTGATTGCATCATTTCATCAAACACTTTGGAATATCACTTCTGTGAGTTCGGGGAGTATACGAATACGAAATATGGGTATAGTTTCGATTAAATTTTGCAAAACGTCTTATCAAATTTGGGGAATTTCCTAATTCTTCCCATGCAAATTTCTTACAACTTTTTATAAATTTCTTATGGACTCCTAAAAAAATTTTTCAAATATATTAAATTTCATAAAGAAATTAAATTTCGGAGTGAGAAATTTCATCCTTTTTAAAGAGGATTAGATTCTTTTTTAATTCAAATTATTTCTTCAGGAGCACTTTTCGGTAATGATATCTTACGATTTTTTCATGGTAACGACGAAGTTTTGACAATACCTGAAAATTGGAGTGAACATCCACAGCATAAGTAAATATTTAAATTATGCATTTTAATAAGAGATCAAAATTTGCAACGAGTTTTTATGAAACAATATGTGCTGATGTGATATTTTTGTAACATTCACTTAATTGTCAAAAAAAAGAAAGAAAATTAACCTGCGATCAACTACAATTTTTTCTCCAGTATGGCAATTTATGAAGGTGGAGCTGCAGTATCACAAGCTAGATCGCTTTGGCGTATCGAATTAATCAGATTCAAATGGCATGGAGCACTGGTCGGTTGGGAACAACCATTCCGAATAAGACACATCACTTCCGGAAGGCATAATTTCCAACTTTAAAAAACTAATACTGATTGAGATAAAATGCCGTAAGGCTTAATTTATGCCTTCAATAATTTTAACTATTCCATTCTTATTTTTTTAGTCTAGAATTGTATCACAGCAAGAATAAAAAGTTTTGGGATATCGTGTCTATTTCAGGTACTTGGGTGTCATGGAAAATGTAATTCAACTGTATGACAAGGATAAAGCTGAATTCGACACAACTGCTTTCGTTATGTATCAAACTAAAGTGAAGCATTGATATTATTACTAATAAATGTTTGTGGTGTGAAATTTTTGAACTGCTTGATCAGGTTTATTAGTACTAAGACTTAATTGCTTGTAATTAAAAAGATTTCAGGATTTAAAGAAACAACTGGTAGAAGAAAAAGAAGAAGGAATGGGTGTTGCAACAATTTATTATGGTGAAACAATTGCTTTCATTCAGCACATCAAAACAGAATTATGGCTTTCTTATCAGGTATTCTCTAAATGGCAACTTATTAAGGATAAAATCATGTTTATGGTAAAAACCATTTCTAGAGTTTCTTACAAGATTGTTGATTTTCGAATTTATTTCTGAAGTTAAAATAATGAAAAGATTAAAAATAAGCATTTTAAGACTAAATAATTTGACACAAATCAAGACATAAATTTCTTCCAGAAGTTCCTTCTGAAATTTCTGAAATAAAAATTTTTTCCATTACATGAAATATATCTTTTTTTTCGTGTCATTTAATTATATCTGATTCAGACATCAGAAATAACAAGAAAGGGTCTTGGCAAAGTGGAAGAAAAGAAAGCGGTAGCATTAAAGGATGCTCACATGGACGATTGCTTCACATTTTTTATGGCGCTTGAAGAAGAATCCAAATCGGCTCGTGTCATCCGAAAATGCTCATCCGTACTTAATCGATTCTTGAAGTACTTTGGTTGTGATATTTTTTTTATTATAGTTATAAACTACTGATAATATTACATATAAATTTTGACTACAAATAATATGAAATGATCAATTAAATTATACTAAATGTCTTAGGGGTATCGAAGCACTACAGCGAGAAGGCAAGCAAGCTCAGGATTGGAATCGCGTTGATCTAAACGAGGTACTGAAGCTCATGGAGGATCTGATTGATTATTTCGCACAACCTGAAGAAGACGGTTAATCCTTAACAAATTTGCACATAAAAAATCTCCTTAAAATCTTCGTGTCGGTTCCCCGACATTTCACAGTCGATCATCGGTCATTAAAGAAATAGATTGAAAGTTGGAGGATAAATGAATGTAAAATTTTTTCAGATTTTGAAGTTAGTCAAAATCGTCTACGTGCGCTGAGAAGTCGTCAAGATCTGTTTCAAGAAGAAGGTGTACTGAATATGATTCTGGACACCATCGATAAATTTTCACAAATGGAAGCAGTGCCTGATTTTGCTGCACTTCTTAACGAGGATACACAGGTCGAAGATGGCATTAGTTTTTTAATTTCGATGCAATGACAAAAATTTCGATGAAAATGCTGAGTTTCAGTCTTATTCCGAAAATGGGTTCTTGCATTCATTTACCCTTCAGATTTCTATTAGAAACATGAAGCTGTCGAGAGAATTGATGAATTTCTCAGCTATCGAATTTTTCATCAGCAATTACTGAATAATAAAATAATTGATTAACAGTGTTGGTATTTAGGTTAAAGATTAGATTCATTATTTAATTACATTTTAGTTTGTATGGGAAGAAATTTCTACTTATTTGTACCTTCTTGTTGCTGCAATGATTAAAGGAAATCACTATAACTGCGCACAATTTGCATCAGCTCAACGATTGCAATGGTTATTTGGACGATTATCAAATCCACAGTCCGCGGAAGGTGAATCTTTATTCAAAGCAACGAAAAAAGAACTCAGTTTACAATAGAAGTTCCAATTTCTTATCTTTGCCTTTTTTGAGAATTAAAACTTTCTAGGTATATTGGACGTATTATACTGTGTATTGACTGAATCACCAGAAGCACTGAATATGATCAATGAAAGCCATATCAAATCGGTAATATCACTTTTGGAGAAGGTTGGAAGAGATCCCAAGGTCATATTTCTTTCAAGAGTTTCTTAATTTTCTCAGTAAAACTAATTTTAGAATATCGTGATAATAGCTTTCTAAGTGACTCTTTTGTTTTTTCTGCTGAGATTAGAGACTATTTGAATATATTTGCTCTATTAATTCCAGTGTTTTTATCCATAACTAATTGGATTCAGTCCAGCTAGTCTATACAAATAAAAACGTTAATGTTCGTTTGTTCAAAATTTTAGATCACCGAAAGCCCTATCGAATTGCTTTAAAATTTCGATACAACGTTTCATCTGCGCATGTTTTTAGATACTTTATATATATATATATATAAAGTATCTAAACATATACATATATATATATGTGATGCTGTGGTTCAGTCTGGTCAAGTAAAAAATAATGGGTAATAAAATCTTATCGAACTGCAATTAGGATTGTTATCTGGTTGGATTGGGGATTGTGACTTGGATTGAAGATGACTCGGTCAGCATTAGGTTTTTTTTTTTTTTTTTGTGACTCGATCAGCATTAGGTTTTTTTTTTTTTTTTGTGACTCGGTCAGCATTAGGTTTCGGAAAAGTCTTTTATATCTGTGTGACAGAGACGAATCCTGTTGAAAAATTTTATTGATTAATGGAAGAGTAATTTTTCCTAACAAACAATTATCAGAGAATATCCAGTCAATTTGATCATGATTATTCTTTCCTTCGTCGCTCGTATGAATACTGCTCAACTGAATTGTCGGATTGTTGCTAGCGTTGTGTCGCCTTGAACTCCGAACTATTACCATCGCTGTGTGGTCTCGGGATTGCTGAGTTTTGCGGCTGATCTGCGTATCTCTTTGACGCCTTTCAGCCATTCTCAGCCGTAATTGCAACGTGCTTCCTAGAATCTAGCCGCACATCGCTCTACTGCTTTCTCGGCACGTATTCAGGCCATTCTTTGTTTCGCTCGATCGCTGATGTTTAATCTTGTTTATCATGATTATATCTTTTGACTTCGCCAACATCTCCCTACTTGCCATCTTAATCAGGAATGATGAGAGAATAACATGGAAAAGAGAATAAAAGATAAGCATAAATAAGAGGGAGAAGAGTGAAGGGAGCAAAAAAGAGGCAAAATGAAAAAACGATAAAGAAAGAAAAGGACGGAGGAGAGAGGGAAGGAGAAATATTATCGAAAAAATATGTTTGTACTTGTCACACAGATGAAAAAAGAAAGTAGGTATCTATGTAGAAACATGCGTCCATTTGAATGCAACATTGGATCAAAATTTTGAAGCAATCAATGAAGAACTTTCGGAGATTTGAGGATTAGAACAGCGAACATTGACATTTTATTCATATAGATTGGTAAATTCGATGATATAAATGTCAAGCAGTTTTAGGTACTTGATGTCCTATCATCACTTTGCGAAGGAAATGGAATGGCAGTACGAAGCAGCCAAAATACAATTACTCAACATTTATTGCCTGGAAAAGATCTGTTATTACAAACAAAAATGAGAGATCATGTCAGCAGGTAATGGAATCCACCTGATTTGAGTGCAAAATTTCCCGTATTTTCCAAAAAATTAAATATTTTAAAGCATAGAATTTTCCTCAATGTTCTTTTGATCATAAGTGGTGCAATTCCAGGAAAATCAATTTCACAGTTTAGTATGTTGTGTTGTATATGATGAGCAATGAAGATTTTTTTCATCCATATATAAAAGACGTAGTATTATAGCAAAAGAGAGGAATAAAAGTTAGAAATTACACTGGTTTCGCGATGTTAAGTTTTGCTATCTCAAATATCGGAATTAATTCGATAAAACTGATCTGACCTGAATTTCTCTGAAGAACTTTAAATACATCATCTTGCATATTCAAGTTTTGGCGAATTATCAGAAAAATTATGAAAGAGGATATTGACAATGTCACAATATCAGTGAAACTCAGCATTTTTTCTGCAATCTGAAAAAAATAGACATAGAATTGATGAAGATTGTTTGATTCAAAAGAAAGTGTGATGATGAATGGATCGATTTATAGGCATTCATTTGGAAGCAATTTTTATTGAATTGCGTGATGAACTTATACTAAAGTATAATAATTAATCGGATTTCCATTTTACACTTTTTGAACGAGTAATTAGGTACTAAAACTTTATTTGTTTATCAACTGATGCGTTATTGGGATAGAAAAAACTTTAGTAATATGAATAACTTATTTATAGCATGACGCCAAATATCCTAGTCGGTGTTGTTGAGGGAAGCTCACAATTTCGACGATGGTATTATGAAGCAGAAGTTGAACATATCGAACAGATGACCAACACGAAACCTTATCTTCGGATCGGATGGGCAAATAGCATGGGCTATAAGCCGTTTCCTGGCTCTGGCGATGGGTGAGTTGTGTTATTAATGTTAAGTAAGTAAAATATCGATCTATAAAAATATCTCCTTGTTGTTAATATTCTTTCAATCGATTTTAACAAGTTTAATGATTCTATTTTTTTTTTTTTAAAGTTAATTTCTCGCTCAATTATCCGAGTTTTGTTACATAATACATATTAATGCTTACTAAGACTTCAATATGTGCCCTTTACTTGAATTGCACAGAAGTATAATATTTTTTTAAATTTTCATTTAGATGGGGATGTATTGGCATCGGAGATGATTATTATTCATATGGATTCGATGGGCAGTGTATTTGTTGCGGTAGACTTCTTATTAATATTATATTTAAAATTCTTAAAATTTAAAATCTTAAGGCTCAAAATCTTCAATTTTTGGATATATGTTAAATATAAATTTAGCAATTTTTTTAGCAACTAAAAAACACGTCATTTGGACTCGAACACTGCAGAAAGGCGATGTTGTTGGTTGTTTGCTAGATCTGAATATTCCGGAAATAAGCTTCACTGTTAATGGGCAGTCAACTGCAGGACTGTTCAAAAATTTCAATATCGACGGGTTTTTCTTCCCCGTGATGTCACTTTCTGCCAAAGTCAGGTATCCAACTTTCTAATATATCTTGCGTATTAAATGAAGCAAAAAGAACCGAATTTAAGCTCTTAAGTTGATAAACTCGTTTGAAATCATTATCTATTTAGGAAAATCATGTGAGTATTTCGTAATAATCAACTTATCTAATTATAAGAACCTATGCTTTGATTAATTATTTAAAATGAAATGACGAATCCACATTTCAGTTGTCGTTTCATGTTCGGTGGTACAGAAGGGCGTTTGCGCTTTGGGCCGCCTCCTGGATTTAGTCCTCTAATTGAAGCAGTAGCAAATCAGTTGGAAATTGGAGAATGTCTTTCGTTCGGTGATATTGCGAAGAACGTGTATACTGGCCCTAGCATCTTACGTCAAAACACGGAACTATTCGTGCCGGTTTTGGTTGATATCTCCAATGTAGTATTGCCTGAATTTGCAATGGAAATACATGAAAAACTGGCGGAAAATTTGCATGAATTATGGGCAATGCGGAAAATTGAACTTGGCTGGAGTTATGGGGAGGTATAAATTTTTATGTGTTGATAAACAGTTATCAGCATAAGTCTATTGTATATATAAATTGAATACGAATAAAGTTTATTTGTTTCCTTACTATTAGGAAAATCAATGATTCACTAAATTTAGTTATTTTAATTTTTTGAAAAAATTTTAAGAGTTTAGAAGGATAAACAAGTATTCAGCTGACTAATATTGAATTTATTATAAATAAAATTAAATCAAATACTGACTTTGTGACCTTCTCAGTGTTGTTTCCTTAAAAGTTTTATTGCAGGTAAGAGACGAAAAGACTCGCCGTCATCCATGCCTGACATCATTCCAGCAATTACCCCAAAACGAGAAGACTTATAATATCAATCTTGCCATTGACACTATGAAGTAAGATTGTTTATTTTCTTAAAGAAAAATCAAGGCAAGCAAAAATGAGAAAACTATTGTTGGTATCTCTCACCAAAAATTGCATCCTGTCATCCAATCAATGATTTGCTAAATTTATTTCATTTTTAGAACAATTGAAGCTCTACGATATCACCTGATCTTAGATGAGCCTGGAGTTCGCATGCGACATTTGCATCTCCCTCAGAAGTATGAATTTTTTTTTTTTTTTTTTTTTTTTTTGAAATATTAAGACACTTGAAGGTAATGACAGTATGAAGAGGTTTTGTAAAGACGCACGTAGTGAGAAATATACTTTGCAACTTTTAGATGAAAGAATACTGTCCCAAGCTTTATGAAGTAGTATTCTAAAGTTCAAGTTACTTTATATGAAACTTTTTACTGAGCATCGATCTTCAGCTATCAACAAAGCAATGGATTCAAACCACAGCCGTTGGATTCTCATGAAATTATTCTTGATGATAATGTATTCCCGTTAATTGATGCTTTGGCCAAAAATACTCATAATGTTTGGGCAAGAGAAAAGATTCGGCGTGGCTGGACTTTCGGTCTCAATGAAGTATATGCATATTTTGTTTTTAATACAGCCAAGTGACTACTGAACAAATTTTGATACTCTATGTTACTTGTAGAAAGTTATTCCAATTTTTTCCCAATCACATAGCAATCCTTAATCTCTCAATTCTACAACAGACCCATTCTTGCACCTTCTATTAAAAAGAACTTGACGAATTTAACTGTAATATTTTTTTTTTATTTCTCCTGAAATTTTTGTTATTAAGTTTCTGAATATGAACCAAAAGCGAACTCCACATTTGGTACCATACGAGGTGGTTGATCAACGGATTAAAGAAGCCAACAGAGAGTCAGCCACGGAATTTGTCAAGGCTTTACAATTGTTTGGAATCTTCTTGGAACCGCCTGTTTTGGAACACGATGAAGGTCTCTTGATTTCATGACATCATTAAAAGTATGCAGACTACTCTCAAGGTAATACAAGGTATAAAAACATTTATGTCTGGAATAATAGATTTCTTCTGCAAACGAGGATTCGAAAATCAAAAGTTAAATTTCAATTATTATAATTTTTTTTTTTTTTCAATTCAAATAACAATTATGGTTTAGGTGCGGAAAAGGAACTGAAAGCAACGCGGGCATTCTCGCGCACCTATCGTGCCGAAGCAATATATGCAGTTTCCAGCGGCAAATGGTACTTTGAATTCGAAGTGCTCACATCGGGATTTATGAAAGTCGGCTGGATGGATGTCAGTGCATCGTCAACGTTTGATATTGGAAAGGATGATCGATCATACGGATTTGATGGGTAATTTATTGGAATTGATTTTTTATGATTTCAGGAAACGTTGCACAATTCTAAATAATAAAAATTCTCAAGTTCTTACTTCAAGCTTTTCAATTTAATTTAATTTGTCTTCCAGTTTCCATTTTTTGCATCATTCACATATATCTTGCCTTTTTAAACTTAAACAAAGTTTGACTTTAGCTATTTGGCTCGTAAATGGCATCAAGGATCTGGAACTTACGGAAGAGAATGGAAAATTGGTGATATCGTAGGAGCATTTCTCGATCTCAGCGATCATACAATATCGTTTTCATTGAATGGCGAATTGCTGTTGGTAAAATTTAAAATGATTTTAGGAATTTATTTCCTTCCAAAAAGGCTTACAACAATATTTGGTTTATAGTAGCTTGATGTCAACTGCGTTAAAATCAATTCTTTTCTATAAGTCTTACAACATTTCTCCTCAACTGTAGTCTATTTCAATTTTTGGATTCATTCTCTCTCATTAAGATTATTCAAAGACTATTCTAGGATCCCTCCGGATCAGAAATGGCTTTCGATAACGTTTTCGTAACAGATGGTTTCGTGCCAGCAATGACATTTAGTGCAGGGCAGAAAGCAAGATTGAATTTTGGCCAAGATTCAAACAGCTTGAAATATTTTACCACATGTGGTCTACAAGAAGGATATGAGCCGTTCTGCGTGTATGTTGAAGATATTTTGTTGTTTTCTGTATGAAAAATATGAGATAATAATTTTCTTTCTAACAGATTTAAAAATTATCTAAACTCTAAACCAGTCTTTTTCGTCAAAAATCCTAGAAAAGCGAAATATTCCTAGAATTTATTTTGGAAGCTACCTTAATTCTTTTGAAAAACTTTATAATTTAATTTTTTCATTTGAAATTTGAAATTTAGCAATATGTACCGCCAAATGCCAATGTGGTACGCCAAAAGATTGCCGCAGTTTGAAGACATCGGATTGAATTCAACAATCGAAGTTTCACGAATACCGGCAACCGGAAACAGTCCTCCATGTTTGAAAATTACTCAGAAACAAGTTCTATTGACTTTTTGAAATCTTTTGTTGCTTATATTATTTCATCATAGTAAAACTGAATAGGATCTGATAAAGAGAAGAAAGAAAAAAAGATAAAATTGAGCAAATTTTGCCGATAATAATGTGAAAAATTCCATTGCTAATCACATAAAGTCTTCTGTATTTACTAAAGTATAATTTTATATATCCATATATATATATGAATAGATTGACTGAATCTTAGTTGAAAATTATCATACGAATCTGAGAAGTGTTAGTGAAAAAACAATTTTTCTCATTTTCCTGAGAAAATGCTTTTAACGAGATAAGAAATTATTGATGAGGTGTAAAATTTTAAAAAAAAAAAAAAAAAAAAAACTCTTGTCGAGAGAAAAATTTTTTTAATGAGACTGAGTGATCTAAAGAAAGTATATATTATAATGCCAGACAAAAGTGATAGATTTTCTTGGATAAATTTCGCACTCATGTTCTTATTTTCAGTCACATATTCCCGAATTCACGAATAACTGCACATTGTTGCATTTATTAAATAGATTCTGATATATTCAGATCCACTCATTTTACTCTACATAAAGCGTAAGGCAACATTATACTGAGAAAATGAACATTGAAAAGAAGAGAGTTGAATTCGCTTTGAGTAGTAAAAAGGACTAAATCGTTGCAAACAATATTTAAGTTCAATATTCTTTGATTTAACATCACATAGTAATGAAAAAGATCTGGATGAATAAGTATTTCTATATAAAATACAAAAAACATCAATGGCAGTGGCAAATGTAATCATTAATTTGTTTTTTGAAATAGAGACTGAAATCCGGATGTCTTCTTCTTTGCGTAAAAGAATCCCATGAAACCCGTGGCTAACATTGCAAAGAGAAATTTTGTTCAATTATTAACTTATTGATCTAAGAGCATATGTGATTTTATAATTAATTCTTACGAGTAATGGTATGTAACAACCAAAGCAATCACATTTAATATTTGAAATGTTATATAATAACGACAACAGAATATTTAGATCAATACAGGCGATATAACAGTACAAGAGAAAGCTAAAATGGAATATATTCGATTATCTTTACCAGTGAAATGTAATGACAAACTTCAGCAAACTAAGTAAGTCATATAATTCAGTGTTTGATTAAAATACTTAAGCGAAAATCAGCATATTAGTATAATTATAATCATGATGAAAAAAAGAACACTATTAGATCAAATGAGCACAAAAAATTGATAGTTTTAGAGAACATACATATTGATGAGCAAAATTCAATTTAAATAAAAATTTAATTCAATTTCAGAGATAAGGAATCAATAATGCGTTCTGTACAAGAAATTGAAAAACAGCATTTGGCAGAGGAAGTGCAATCTGTAACTATGATCAAACATCCAGCTATCCCCAGAGAATTCGGTGATGATACTAAGGTAAACAAGGTAATTATCTAAATTATGACATTGTGATATTTCCCATATCTGCTCCATGTATGGCAATTCGTGATATAAAAGGCAATGGCTCTTCATCTTATTATCTGTTTATACGATCTGAATATCAAGTGATTTGCTATGCTTTTCGGATCATCGTTCGACTGGATTTTAAACTTCTAAAAAAAAAAAGGAAAAAAAAGTTTCTGATGGAATTACCTGAAGAATACTGAAACCAGCTTATCCAGAAGAGAAGTCAAAATGCAGAAAAGAAATTGACATGCTTTTCAGTCTTTTGTTAGTTTTCCTTAGATCAGAAGTTGCTTTATATAGTTAAGCCATTATAATATCATTAAATAAAGTCAATTCCGATAAAATACAGATAATGTAGTTGTGTGGAGCAGTTATTATGCATAAGTTGACAACTTTGGTTCGACTTTTCTCGAAACCCAATATTGTGGTTTATATTAAGCTAATGTAACAATCGCCAAAAAAAAAAAAAACTTCCTTTGGAATGTACTGTAAAGAAAAATGCCTGCAAATGCAGGTATAATCACCCAAAATTGTAATGTAATACCATACTTTTTTTTCAGATAGTCGTGAAATAATCGCAAATAAGGAAAATCTGCTTAAAATGAAACTTAAGGAATGTAGTGGGCATAGATCAGCAATGTCGTAATTCTTGCCAGCAACTAAAAAAAGACTTCTTAGCACTATTCAATATTTCAATAACTTATAGCCGCTTTTTGATCAATTTTGATCTGAGCAGATTCATGTTAAATTATCACAAATATTTTTATGAAAATGTTGCTAATTTGTATTTGAATGATATTGAGATCATCAAAGAATATGGAAAAGGTGAAAGCTATTTTGATATAGACAGAGATTCTGGAATTTAATATCAATTCAAACTGCATAAAACTATCTAAATCTCGAGTCGAAAGTATAGTTGGTCTGAAACTACATGAAACTCTTGTTTTTCGCATTATTCGTAATCAAATAATTTAATCGATATTTTTAATTATATCATCAAAATAATATGGCGTCTAAAGCAATATTGTGTCTTCTCTTTACAGTGGAATTAGTTAAAAATAATTATCAAAGTCAATTGTTTTAAATTTGCAAGACTGTATCTATTTCCAGAAAAAACTTGGGCGATCATTATTATCGGCTTTTAAACACAGTACAGAAGAAGACGAAAATTTAGCACGCTCAAAACCAATATCGTTTGAAAATGACCAGCTATTAGAATCATCTACCATAAGGTTTACTTTGAAAATTTAAATAACAATGTAACTTTTCATTTTCAAAATTTCTATCACAATTATTATCACAAATAAAGAAAAATGGAAACAGTTTAGAAAAAAAGCAGCAATGTAATTCTTGGTACCGGACTGCTAAGGAATTCTTGACTTTTATAAACATTAATTTAAATTTAACCGAAAATTTAAAAATATTGCCACTTGGCTATCAGCTCAATTTGTGCGCCAAACTCTAGCCATATATTGATTACTAACTTCAAGAAAGAATAATATATTATGATTCCGTCATGAAGGAATGCCAACACAAGAAATAAAAATGTCAACATTCTCGAAGCATTTGTGTACTAACGTTAGGTGTGAATTTAACTCTTCAATTCTTCATACTTTATCTTATCAACACTCAATCCAGGTAATGACAACAGCAATAATTTGTACTGGTAATTTATAGCAGTAATTTGTACTGGTAATCTATTTTCAGTCTCGCGGTCACTGATTTGATTGATGATTTCACAAAAAATTTTAATTTAGCCTTGGAAATCAGAATAATAGTTTCTCTTTCTTAACAAATCCTAGGTATTCTTTCCAATCTAGCAAAGATGAAAGTTGAAAATACAAGCAACAATGAGCGTTTAAGTATTCGTTAGACTGAAAAATCGAAAGAAAACAATTTTATGTTTGTAAAATACCTTCTAATATTATTAGGCTGAAATATCAGGTCATTGGTGATTTCTTGAAGAGACTTAACATTTGAGGACATTTCTCAGCCAAAGACTCTAAAAATAATTTTTGGTATTCTCATATCAAAAAAGTTTGCATCAACGGACTATCATGGCGAATGTTGAGCCTTTTTCAATATCTTTTCGATTGTGGCACTACTAATAATGGGACATTTATGAATCTCCTGACCCTATCTCCTCAACAGATGACAATATCTTTATTTGTCTGAAGTTTCTCGGAATATTTCCACCGAACCATTAATTGATATTACCACTCTCAACTCATTGATGAGGTAAATGACCAGTCAAATTTTATAAAAGCCTTATTGGGATGTATGCTGAATTCGAGTCAGATCAAATGAATTTGTTTTCAACTTTTTTTTTGGTGTTACTCTTTTACTTTCAGTGCATTTTACTGATGCTTTCTATTTTTTGTTTTGAAGTGATGACTGTCTATCGAACGTTTTCTATGCCTACTTTTATAGCATACTCATAATTCCAAAAGCTGCATCATTATTTCATTATTATTAGTCCATTTATAGAGATGCTTTCTTCTATTCCATGAACATTGTGATTATCTAGCCGGATTCTATAATTTTTTCCAAGGTTTCATAAGTGTAGCCTGTACATGTAGAAATGTTATTATTAAGATCTAAATGAAATTTAGTAACTAGGTTAATCATAGAAATAAATTTTACAAGTTAACGAATTTGATAGTACGGTAATCTTTTATGGAATAAATTATCCTGCTCTTTCATAATCCAGAGAAGATGCGTAGTGTTAAAAATTAGTTGTCATTTATTTGGAATTCATTTTGAGGTTGGAAGGAAAGCGGATAATTGAGATTATTATTAATCTCAACTTTTCAGTCACATGAACTAAACTTTTCTGTTTGCAAAATGTTATGCGATCTTGGAAATTTATGACACAAACTACTCTTATTTAAATCGAGTAAATGAGATAGACTCAATGAGAGATTAGAAAAAGCTAATGTTTTTGTCTTTTATGAGGTCTGTCGTAAGAAATCATCTTATATTTTTCCATAAATTTTTATTTCATTGCTATTTTTCTTTCTTTAAAAATCATTAATCAATTTTCCATCATTTATAGAATGTCTGGAAGTATGCTTGAATTATCAAGTAATGATGAGCATCGAGTAGTAAAGCACAAACGAGGCGGTTTAATGGCAAGATTACATCAGAGGAAAAAGTAAGATAATTACTAACTTCATTCATGTAATGGAATTATTTGTGGTGAAATCAGATTAGTCAATCGTTAAATTCACCGAAATCGATCGACATCTTACCTATTTTTTCTCGCTAGCCAACTTTCACATATCGTTTATCAAAAACAGATATCATTTTACTTGAGAACGTGATATTTGTACTAGAATAAGATAAGTGATATATCCATACGATATTGCGAGTAATGCATTTATTCCCGTTGTTGAATATATTACTCTTCACAAAGTAACTTTGGACCTGATGCTTAATTCTATTGTCAGAAAGATATCAGAAGGCATTGGTTAAAACACTGTTTATATATTATGTATTTTAAGAGACCAGAAGCTAGCGCGCAAATTATGAATCCAACACTATCCTCTCAATTGTAGATGATGCATTTAGTAGGCAAAATTAAAACTTTTCCAGCGAAATTAAACGTACCTTGGCAGATGGCCATCCTGTGAATGCGGATGCTATTTCTGCAGAAAGTATGCCGCCTTCTATACTAAAAGATGATCAAGGTATCAATAATTGATTGCAAACTTTACAATTGAAAAATTTTATAATAAATTTAAAAATCCATCACTTTTCAAGGCATTGAGATGTTGCTCACTTTCTGATGACGAATAACATTGTTTTTCACATTCTTTTTTTCCTTTTTTATTTTTTCTGAAGACCTAAGAGTGATATAAAACATTTTCTTTAAAAAAACTAGGCAAACTCATTGTCATCAATGGCTTAGTTGATTTATTTAAATTAATGTAATTTAAAAAACGGAAAAAAAATAGGAAAACGTTTGAGTCTTGAATTTTTAAAGTGACGTTATTGTTACTTATTTCTACATTTCATTTAAGATATGCCTCGATCAGGTCCTGGACGATATCGACGCCTAATGTCAGGTAAGTCAAAGAAAAACAAGCTTGAAAAACAAGCATTTGTGGAGAATCGAAGGCCGTCGATTGCTGCTTTGGATCAAAGTGTTACCGTAGAAGGAAACGTGCCAAACGATGATATGCGAGCTATGATTGAACTCAGTGATAAGGTTAATTCATTCCTTCTTGCCGATGACTATCATTAAAATAGCAGTATTTTAGATGCTGCACTTTTGCATTAGAATGTTTACACACAGAAGGCATCTTCATATTTCTAGTATCTTTTTCAGATCGATGAATTCTACTACGCAATTCGAATTTTCCCAGGACAAGACCCTGCAAATGTTTGGGTTGGTTGGGTAACACCAAAATACCATTTTTACGCAGAACGTTTTATTATTGGAGAAGCTGTTCGAATTTGCAAATATCAGGAAATGAATAAGAATGTTAATGAAGGAGAAAGGTTTGTAACTTTTTTAGGAAGGAATACTGCAGAAGAAATTAAACCCATCGATCGTGAATGTATTAGCTTTAGATCTTATCCTGCGATAGAATTTCTGCTTACATATGAACTTTAACTTAAGTTTAAAAATTACGCTGAAATTCAATAATTGTTTAGAGCGACATTTATTATCCGGTGCATGCAGACAGACTTTAATGCTTGCAGATATTCAGATCAGTAAATAATCTGTTTTAAGCATTCTTTTAATGTTTGTGATAGTTCTACATTGATTTGTCAGGTTATTATAACGAGAAAAAAGAATGCATTTCATGTTAATAAAATAACTTTCAGCTTAGAATATCGAAATTGCTATATAATAAATGCCGCCGAGTTGCTGCAATCGGTGTCAGATGCAGGAAATACGAAAGTGTCCGGCCTATTGATCGGTTGTATCATCGACACATCTATTGGAGAATTATCATTCTTGGTTTCTAATCAAGACACTGGTTTCCGATTTAAAGTAAATTTTTGTTTTGTGAATTTCCTTTTAAATTTTAAAATCCGAAACACATTTAAAACCGAACATTAAATGACTGAAGTACTAGAGACAGAATTATGTCTAAACTTTTATAATTTAAAGAACTTATTTTTCACAGCTTGAACCCGGTGCTATTCTCTATCCTGCTGCATTTGTAGCGCCAACAAGTGCCGAAGTTTTACAATTTGAACTTGGACGAATAAAAGTATGCTTTTTCTTATGAGTTCAGTAAGAGTATATTTCTTTAACAGTGATTGAGATGCAAGATATCATAAAATACTTTAAATTACAAAAAGCAATAATTTTTAAAATTAAGATAGATGGAATGAATATGAGTTATAAGAAAAATTATTTAGAAATTATCAAGAAAAAATTAAATGAAGGAGTTTTTCTCTTTATTTTGAATTACAATAACTACCAGTTGATAACATTAACAGACACACAGTTTCTTTCTTGCTGAGGATTTAATAAAGTATTTCAATGCTGAGAGAAGTATTTAAATCTCATTTGAGCATCCTCATTTCAGTATACTTTCCCATTATCTTCGGCAATGTTTAAATCGTCACATAAAAGCTTGTTATCGTTCTGCCCACCGCGATTAACAGTTGAGAAATTAAATCCCGTTCATTGGGCTCGAGTGCCTACTGAATGTCTACGTACAACAGCTCTTAAACTTTCTGATTCTAGAGGTAATATTTAGATAATTATTAAGCGAAAATAATTTCTCAGCATGTTTTTAGATGCAGTTGATGGATGATTTCAAATAGACGAATTTGAGTCATTAGTGATGAATCTGAAATCCCATGAGTAGCAGTTATAGCAAAGAATCGTTTTTCCAGAGAAAATAATTTCTATTTTGTTTCTGTATCTAATTAGTTATGCAGTATCTTGATACAGAAAAAGAAATTTCCAGGGAAATTGGAAAATTCTTAGATAGTTAGGCTGGCTTATCAAAAAATAATGCGAATGATTTCCAAACTTGATATAATTCTTCGACGATACAGAATCTCCAGGTCAAACTTACCATTTGTGGCTAACACGTTTTATTTTTTCTAGGTTGGTCTGTCCTCTGTGATGATCCGGTGCGCATAATGTCCATTTATGTACCCGAAAAGGACACTAGCTATGATATTCTGGAGATGATTGAGCGTAACGATTTCTTGGTATTCCATCGACAAACTCTAAACCTATACTGTAAGCTGGCAGCGCACGGGAACCAGAAAGTAGCTCATATTTTATGCTCACATGTAGACGAAGACCAGATTATGTATGCTGTGAAAAGTCACTGTAAATTTTTAATCATTTTTACATATAAGAAAATTTAGGGAAACTGCGGTAAAAAAAAAGCAGGATTTTTGCCTATTGTTTATCGATTGGTTTTTAAAGTTCTATCGAGAATTTACAGTCTTTTCAGAAGTCTATTATTTTTCAATCAGAACATTCGGCACTTTTCAATTAAAATCAAAATGCTCAAATTTCTTTCGGCATTTCATATCATGAATTTTCCAATTTTCCTGGACTTATGATAGTACTAAGTGGCGCATGTCATAAAAATTCCAGTTGTGCATCTTGTAGATCTTTCGGGGCCGCTTCGCCAGGGATTTCATGATTTTCTAATAGCTGTTCATTTACGAACGTATGTTGATGCACGACAATCTACTTCCCATGAATATGTTATTCCGTTAACACAAAGTCTTGAAATCAAGAATGTTTTTCAACCAGAAAATGAAAGTCGTTTTCCGCAAATTCTCGGGCCGACAATCTCCATCCGACCGGTAACAGTACGCAGCGAAGTATGTAGAGAGTAAGTTACATCTAGTAATGTAAAATTTTATTGTTATAAAATGAGTTTAAATACCTATCAGGATTTAGCTGATCAGGATCAATTCACAACTATATATTTCTTTAAACTTCGAACAAGGCAAAATGCTACCATATTAAGTTCAGATTTGAGACACTTCCGGTTATTATTGGCTAGTGAGTAAATAGACTGCAAGGATTAGTTGAAAGTAGAAGTTCTTTCGAGAAAACTCTGTGCAATCTTCGCCGGTGTTCTGTAAGGATAGCTTAGTACACTGAGTCAGCAAATAGTTTGGCGAATAAATAATCAGTTGAATTTTACATACACATATCAAAGCTTGAAATTAATGTATATTTGAGACGGTCCTCCCCGGGAAAGTTAGTAATGACTTCTCACGAGAAATGAATGATCTGCCTCTACCGTAATGATTTAAGATTCAAGTTAATGATGGAATATAAAAGACGGGGACTTGACATTTTTAAAAATAATTTCAAAAATTGTTTAAATTTTTTTTCTTAAATTTGTTTTTAATCAATAATTTATCGCTTTCTCGTCATATTGCAAATGTAATCCTTGTATCAGCCATTTCATACAGTGAAAGATTTCAACACTGGCAGAATATTGCTAATGTTTTTTTTTTAATTTCAAGAACTTAAATTTACGCCATTGCTTTTAAATTTTAGTTCCGGGACGGATGCCGAATCAAAACTTCTGCCGCCTGCGTTTAATTTCGCTGCTTTGAAAACTTATGTGATGTCAGCACTAAGTAGCGCAACCGAACATGCCGTTATCAATTGTCGTGATTTGATCGGTGGAAATTGTTTAAATCATTTTGAGTGAGTTTTGGACTCTTAAATTTTTTTTGTGTGAAAAAGGAATAACTTGGTTGCAAAGAATTGGTAAAATGTTAGGATAGATTGAATTCGAAAAGAGAAAAGACTCCTTCATTTGATTTTTATCAGAAAAAAGGCGTTGGATGAGATAAGGATGGAATGAAATGCTCTGGATAAAATTTAAATTGGAAATAATATTCCGACATTTTAGACCACTCTTCAAGTTGTTCAATTCTCTATTGGTAATTGGGATATTTGACGACGATGATATGAAAGATGTCCTGAAGTTGATTCATCCCATTGCTTTTGATGAAAATTATGTGCCAGGTTGGAATTTTAAATGAATAAAAAAGTTTAAAAAAATAGAAGTAGAAAAAGTAATCATAGCGTTTTTATTGCCAGCTTAATTAAATATTCATTTTTTATGAATACTTACGACAAGTTTGAAATTCATGTTTTTTCAAATCAAGTTTCAAACGACAAAAAGTCAATGAAACAAATCAAAAACATTATCTTGATCAGAAAATTAATAGGTAGTAAATCAAAAAAGGTAGTAAACTGGTGCATTTTCGAAATTTTATTTTTCTAAATCAAGCCAAACGATAGCTATATTTTCCTTTTATTCAGGTTCGAAACAGAAAGGTTTGACAGAAATTGAGTTGGCAGAAGGAGTGAAAATTCAACTTACAATGATTCTTGAAAACATCTGTGATGTCCAACTGAGACATCGGGTTGAATCGTTGATTTCATTCGCTGCTGGATTTGTTGGTGATTTACAACAAGATCAGTTTTCTAGGTCATTATTTTGTCATGAAAATTTACAAATCCATAATTTTTCGAAACTATTCTTTCAAAGTAAATTGGATGAATTGGATAATTACTTATAAGTCAAATGAATTTTCTAAATTTTATGGACTTTTTAAAGATATATGTCGATTAAGCAAACAGATATGTCACCAGCAGAAGCAGCTAAACGTACCAAAGAATTTCGATGCCCACCACGAGAACAGGTATGCATAATAACATAAAAACAGAAACGAAATTCAGTTAAAATTATTTGTTAATTGGCACATGCATTATTTTAAATCTCATTTATTTTTCCAAATTTTTATAATTCCAAATGAAATTTTCCTGATATTACTGCATGTTTCTGAAACAGATGTTCCGGTTGATGAAATGCAAAGCGGTATCGGACGATAGTGTAGGCATAATGCTGGACGATGAAACGGAATACGACCAATGTCCTATGGATGAGAAATTGCAGCAACAACTAAGGTTTGAATATTTGCATAAAAGAAATAAGAATTATGAAGTTATTAGAGAGTGTAAAATTGTCGATGCTTTTTTTTTAACAAATATCAATCAAATTGCTTTCATTTATTTTTAATAAAAGTAATTTGATTGATATTTGATTCACTAAAAATTTAAAATTCTTCTCCTCCATACAGTAAAAACATCCTTAATAACGATCAACGATTGATTGATGCAGGGACAGCAGTAATGGAATTTCAAGTTATAATGGTTAAGAATGAATTATTGATTAGTCCCATCTAAGCCCACTACTATTTTAGAGAATTTTGTTCACTATTAGTGAGCAAAATAGGATGCATAAAGAATGAAGAGAGAAATGAACTCTCAGAATTGGTAGTTCTGGAAGAAGCCAATTCTTGGGTGGATCAGTTGGCGCAGCTTGTTATTCGGGTACCGCCACCACTAGCTGGTGAAGATAATAGCATGAATCGTAATGGAACAGAGAATTTCAGGTTTGGAAATTTTAAATTTTCAGTCATGATTATTTTGACAAGATTTACGTCTAAGTTTATACATGAATAGAATAACAATTGATACGTTGTGTTATTGTTTGATTGACACATTTAGACATACGATTTGCAAAATGTTAAAATCTTGGGCAACATCATCAATGATCGAAAGTAACGAATTGATCCGAAAGATGTTCAGCCTTCTTTTACGCCAATATAATGGTATTACTGAGGTGAGCAATAGTTCTCATTTCAAAGTTTATTCATATCTCATATTTTATGCAAATTTCTTATGATTTATCACCAAGCTTTGATTAAAGATAAGTAAAATTGAAGGAACAAACTATCAACAAATGGTAAACAAGCAGCAAAGAAATGAAAATAGATAAATTCTTAGAAGTATTAAAAACAGAAACCAACTAACTATTTATACATATTCAAGAAAATTTTTCATTATTGGGGCATTTTATTTAAATCCCCAATTTATTTGAAACCTTTTAATTGAGTGAAAGATAATCATTTCCCTTTTTGTGATTTTTGCGTTCGGTAATATTCAAAACAAATAAATATAAATGAATTGAAATTTTCTCTCTTCGTTCTCGAGAATACATATCCTACACAAACACACGCTATGCTGAGCTAAGTTTTCAAAAAATTGACCATTACAGATGATGAAGGCTTTATCTCAAACGTATGTATTGCACGAACGTAATATAGAGGATGTACAAGATTTTATTGAAAATTTGGTTCAAGTTCGAGAGTTGGTCAGTGTACAATTTCAAAATACCGAAGAAGCGGTTCTAAAAAGGGGATTGTGGTAAGACTGAGTAATTTCTTTAGTTCTCGGGATTTTCATAAATAAGCTTAATTTACTGATTGATTTATATTCTTAGTGCTTTATGCAGAATAAAATTCTTAGAAATACTATTTATCGAATGGCTCAAGCTAAGCAAATAAAAGAACTTATGATTATTTGTAAAAGTGCTAATTTATTATTTGTTTGGACCAAACTGTTGCTCTATTAAAGCCTTTTAATTATCTCAGATTACAGTATTTCTGTTAACAACTTTTCAGGAAACTAATGAACAATCGTATTTTTTTCCAACATCCTGATTTGATGCGTCTTTTAACAGTGCATGAGAATGTGATGAGCATCATGATGAACGTCCTCACAGCACAACAAGGAGCTGCAGATCATGGCGAGCATGCGGAACATATTGAAAATACCGAAAATATTGCACATGCACAAGAATCTAAGGTAAAAAGTAACAAAAAAAGCAATATGATATAATAAGTATAATATTAATCTAAAATGATTCAGACAAAAATAATTTGAATTATGAAGGAAAGAAATTAGATAAAATGAGTTGGAATTCCCATTTCATGGCTTTTAAATACTCAATGTCTGAAAGTCTTAACACGATGGAGTGACAATATTTGAAGACTTAATAAAAGCTGGATTATGTAGGCCTTTTTATTTGAATAAACTTAGATTAGATATTCAAGCTTACATTTGCTGTTATCTGATTCTACACTCTACATTCAGTACATTTAAAAGATACCAATATTCATGTCCATACGTTGTTATCACAAGTACATTTGCTGTTATTCTAATTACAAAAATAGATATCAGGCTTAAGTTCTATAATTCCAGAATGCATCTGAAATGGTTGTAGCATGTTCACGTTTCCTGTGTTACTTCTGTCGAACTTCTCGTCACAATCAAAAAGCCATGTTTGAACATCTATCATTTTTGTTGGATAATGCAAGCATGCTTCTTGCAAGGCCCAGCTTGCGAGGTAAATAAGCATATTCATCCCTAAAATTTATTTTGTTCAATTAATCATTTCTCATTCAGTATCTGAGACTTTTTAGATCTATAATTTTTATTTTCTGCAAAATCATAGGTTCGGTGCCACTTGATATTGCATATTCGAGTTTCATGGACAATAGTGAGTTGGCTTTGGCTTTGAAAGAAGAAGAGCTCGATAAAGTTACGGTATATCTTAGCAGGTGTGGATTGCAGGTGAGAATTCATTTGAAAAGCAGGATTACCAAGATTATTGTTGTCTTCTTCATCATTGGTCAAATAGATACAATTATCAAGTTAATCAATGTGAATTATTTTTATTTCAGAATGATGGGAATAGAGACTGACGTTAATGGATTAAAAATATTGCATATCAGTTTTTGATAATTTTAAAGAATGTCGTTGAATAGACATCTTTATTTTTGTCTTTTCAGCCAAATTTAGAATTGATCGCCAAAGGCTATCCAGATATTGGTTGGGATCCAGTAGAAGGGGAGCGATACATCGATTTCTTGCGATTCTGCGTTTGGATTAATGGCGAAAGTGTCGAAGCAAATGCAAATTTAGTGATACGATTGTTGATTCGTCGGCCGGAATGTCTCGGAGTTGCACTGAAAGGTGAAGGACAAGGATTGTTTTCAGCATTTAAGGTAGCTTGCGAATTCCTGAGTCGATCTAAATTTTAAATTATGAGCATGCATAAAATCAACACCAGAGAAATAAATTAGTAAATATTGAAAAGAAAATTTCACAAAAACCAATAGAGATTTACGTATTTGGTAATTTCAGCAAATTTCAAGGCTATGAGAAATACATAACTTTCTGAAATTGTTTTTAAGGATAGGAAACAAATTTATGATTTCTATAAGATGGCTTTTCAAAATCTTAAAGGCATTGATCAATATGCATTTTAAAAATCGAAATGAGCTTGAATTCCAAAATAACCTTTTCCAGGAAGCAATCGCACTTTCTGAAGATATCCGAGCATTAGAGGAGGATAAAAATCGTGCTGTTGTATACAGCGCGCTGCTAAGAGAACAACCGTAATTATTTATGCTTTTCTAATTTTTTTTTTTCAATTGTATAATTTTTGAAGTATTTATTTCGAAATATTGCGAAGAGTTAGATTTTGGAGTCTGATTAAGCATAAAAATAATTTGGTTGTTATCAGTCATATCATCCTGATTATTATCATTTACTTATCTTCAGACATTATCCAAACAAAGAGGCAGAAGGTGAAGATTACGTTGATCTTGGAGCTGCAACGCTCGATTTTTATTCTTCACTCGTTGATTTACTCGCTAAATGTGCTCCCGATAAAATTAATATACAAGTAAGCTTAAATTTCAATATTTTTATCAATTCAAAGAATTTCATTCAACAAATCAGACCATTCAAAAAATCTTTCAGGCTGGCAAAGGAGATTGTGTGCGAGCTCGAGCTATATTACGCTCGCTAATTTCAATGGATGATTTGGGTCAAATTCTAGCCCTGCGTTTCACTATACCAAATTTGATAGCTTCAAAAGCAATAGATGGTGAGTGTTTCAGCTTATTTTGTTTCCCATTAACTGGTACTTTGAGAGTTGGTTAATTTCAATTAATTTGAAATGTTTTTTTTTCTTTTTTATTGCTGTTTTCATATATATATACATTCTATCCATTCTTTGCTGTTCATATTGGCCTGAAGAAAGTAGGAAAATAAAGAAGATATTGCCATTGATTCAAAAACTGAAAAGTTTTAGTATAAATCTGTTAGGACTGAAATTGTTGCATGCGGATGCAAACAACTAATCAAAAGTTTCTCATGCTGTTTAGTCTTTCAGATGTTTTCTTCTATTTGTAAACTGGGCATAATTTCATTCATCTAAAAAATTAGCTTTCTTTTTAATTTAAATGAAAGTTTTTTTTTGTTTATTGAATGTATATCAGGCAAATTTTTGATTTTTTATGATTTCCATTAACTTATTCGTTAATAAATGTTTTCTCATAGCTTTAGGTATTTAGATTCCACCTAATAATAAAATTTGAATTTGATTACATGAAATTTTATTTTTATCTTTTTTTTATTGCATATTTGAAAAAAAAAAAGTTTGATTTCTGATGATTTAGCGATCTATATTGGTTTAATTTGACAACTTGATAGAATCAGTTCAATAATAAGATGAATTCCATTCTAGGCTATTTGAAGCAATGAATTAATGTGTTATTAATTTCTTTTTTTTATCTTCAAATTTTCTAAATTATTAATTAATTTAACAATGCATATTAATTCCCTCTCCAATAAAAAGTAAATTGCGGAGTACAATTGATTAACAGTGTTTATGCTGGTGCTTTCTCAAGCTAACTTGAAATTTCTTGAATAAATTTTGCTTACATGTTGGGAAAATGTAACCGTAATACGACAGTCCATGACAAATGGCTTCTATTTTGTTTCTTTAGTAATCAACTTTGATTTAGAAATATATATAAACATTAACGATTTTACAAGCTAGCTTACTTTAACTTCTCCAACTAGAAGTTTAAAGATTTTGAAATGTCTGTCGGAAAATTTTCTGCAATTTGGAACTTTTGGATTCTATCGTATCAAAATTCGTAATTTTAGATCGAAGAAAACTGACAAGGTAATCTTCATTTGTTAAATTTTAAGAAATCAATGGAATTGTTCCTAAATTTAATGCTTTCATTTGAGACTATTAATGGGATAAACGCTTGAACAGCAATTTCCAAATAGAAAAAAATTTACATTGCAGATGAGCCATTACCTGGTCTTCTTCCAAATCATAAGCAATCAGTTCTTCTATTCTTGGATCGTGTTTATGGTATCGATTCACAAGAAATGTTTTTCCATTTCCTAGAAAAAAGTTTCTTACCAGATCTTCGAGCTGCTACAATGATGGATTCGGTTAGTTTGCGTGAAGAAATGTTATCTACGAAGGAAATTCATGCAGAAAGATTTTTTAAACTTTATTAGCTATTTTATCTAGTTTTACGTCTCTTCATTATCAATAAGAGTTTTTTCAATTGATTTTCTACTGAAAAAGGCCTTCAGTTTGTTAAATTTTGGAAGTTTCGAATATATTTATGCCAGAAGTTTAAATCTTAAGCATTTATATCCAATTCTTCAAGATTTTGCTTTACTTTGGATGAAGATATCATTTAATTACCATCATCAATATCTCTGCTGCCAAAAATACACAATTTTCAAAAGCAACAATTCAAATCTCTGAAAACTATTTCTTTAATTTTGAAATTATTCGACCTATCATCATGTATTACAGCCATGCTCTTTGGAAAGTGATACAGCGTTGGCGCTGAATCGTTATTTGTGTAACGCTGTGCTGCCGCTTCTGACCAATCATTCGAATTATTTCGCTAACGCTGAACATCACGCTGCACTTCTGGATACTACGTTGCATACGGTTGCTTTTTAAAAAAAAAAAAAAAAAAACAAATTCTTCATGAAATTTTCTGCAGATTTTTTGATTTATTAATTGCAAAAGTTTTATCAGTTATCAACTTCATCGGTAAGAAATTTTGACAATCAGCTTGGAACAACTTGTAAATTATTATTGGTTAATGATTACTAGACTGTTTCCTCTTTAACCCATTCCACTCTAGGTCTATAGCATGAATCATCTGCAATCGTTGACCAAAAATCAACGTGATGCTGTATCAGACTTCCTGGTTGCTATTACTCATGAACTTCCTCCAGCAATGTTGGTGAAATTTATGCGCAAAGTAATCACTGATATCCAGGAAATGAATGAGAATCTTGTAGTTCCATTAAGGGTATGTTTTGATTGCTAATAAAGGATTGAAGAAGTCACAACTTCTATCTAATTTAGTCCTATTATCACAGTAATATTAATTATTAAATGAATATCAATGATTTCGCAAGTGACAATCATAGTAGCAATACTTTAAACTTGCAAATGATAGCAGTTGTCTTTTTTTATGTTGTCATAATTTATATGAATTCATATTTGAAAGAAGCAATCAACACCGATTGATTAACTTGTAGATTCTAACACTGCATTACGAACGTTGTACAAAATATTATGGACTGGGTAATATTTATGGAATGGCTTCTGAGGTAGAAAAAAGGTTATCCATGTTGCTCTTCTATGCCATTTTCGATTCGCTTGGCAGTAGACCGTATGATCCGGAACTGTTTGGGAAAGCTCTTCCGTGCCTGACCGCGATCGGTATGTTTTTGATTTCATTATGATAAGTTAGGTTAATACTGAATATATAAATAGCGGGTTGCTTTTGCTTTCTTTTCTTCTCTTTTATTCCATCTCTTTTCCACTTGCTATTTTTGGTTTAGTATATTAGCTTTCTGTTTCTCCTAACTAATTGTTTTTATTTGTTCTCATGTCAAGCTGGAATTTTCAATTCTAATAATATTTAAATTTTAAGCATAAAGCATAAAATTAATTATGAATCACAGGCTCAGCAATATCACCAGATTATACGCTAACGACAACCAGCGATACGAAGGATAAAATTCAGAAAACAAAAGATCATGGTGTTTGGAATCCTGATCCAGTTGATGTCAGTGGAATTTACTTTGATGATGATCTGTTATCGGTGATTACCAAATTTGCAGAACATTTTCATGATTCATGGGCTAGTAGAAAGGTAAAGTTTTAATAAGTAGTATGCACTTGGTGAATTTTTGACATAATGAATATAAAAGCTGAAATTTCTTTAGAATCAAGTAAATTCCGAGAGACTGAAAATCTTATTAAACTCCAAGAATTATCGTAATTTCTCATTAAAAACTTTGATAGTCCCCGAGAAGTACTATACTATTTTTAATCATAATGTGTCGCATGGAAGATTTCTTGTATTGATTTAATTTATGAATGATAAGTGGCTTGTTAAATTAGCAAGATTTCTGATAATGTATATAATTATGAACTACCTTTTCTTCATAGATCGAAAAAGGGTGGAATTATGGTGAGCTTTATTCACGTCAAGCTCTTACGCATCCGAGATTGAAACCTTTCGCACTTCTACCTGATTTTGTAAGTGCCATATATGTATTAGTTCCTTCTGGTAGAAAAAATAGAAGTTATGGGAAACAAAAATTTTTCTCTAGAAGGTTGGAATGAAAAAAAGTTTACCTTTACAGCGGATTGAAAATCAAAACGAAATGAATAACACAAATCTCAAAAAATTGAAATTCTTGTGCTAAGGACGCAAACTGAAAGCGTCTTTTTTTCCGTCATTTTTTCTCCTCTCTTTTGAATATGAACAAATGAATTATAGGAAAAAAATTTTTATCAAGAACGTTGTGCAGAATGTTTACGTGCTCTGTTGGTATGGAACTACTCGATTGAGCTAGCGGATCGTGACGCGGCCGAGAGAGCTGCCCAAAATAATATTTCGTTAGGTACCTCAAGTAGGTATTTTTATCAGTGAAATGAAAAATCTTTGGTGAGGTGATTTGATGATGCTTTATCTCAGATTCATAAACAACTTCATTGTAAGTAAAATATAGGAGAGAGAAGATGATTTAGAATACTCTATAGGTATATCTTTTCTTATAGGAGGAAAAAGATTTATTGCACATCTGTCATGTAAGAGTTTCCTTTTTCCTTATAAATTATTAATTTCCTCGATTGTATCCGATAAAAGCAATATTGGATATAGTTTATTTAGAGATCCTTACTTCGAGTTATTCTAACAGGTTCCGAACAAAACCCACATAACAGGTTTCGAATAAAACAGGTATTAATTAAAAGATGATTTCAAACTCATTTCAATTTGCAGTCGAAAATTTTAATCCGAGACCAGTGGACTTGTCGAACATGACATTGGAGAAAGATATGATGGGAATTGCAGAAAAAATGGCCGAGGAGTCCCACAAAATATGGGCTAAAAAGGTTTGTTGGGATGTCAAAAGTAGTCTGTTCTTCATTCAGTATAATTTTCTCATTTTAAGAAATTGTAAGTGCCATCATAGCTTATATTATCTTATAGATTAATGGATCAAAATTTCTTTAACTTCTTTTAGGTATTCGCGGATTTAAGTAGAGGAGGCAGTATGCCACCGCAACTTGTGCCATGGGACTTATTGACAGATTTCGAACGTCGAAAAGATCGATTTCGAGCTGCAGAAATTCTGAAGTTTCTTCAGTATTATGGATATCGTGTTTGGAGGTAGATATTTTCTAAAATTTCTTTTTTTTTATTTTGATAGATATATCAGAGGCTTTTCTCAAAATGAAAATATTTATTGATTTTACTATCCGATATATAAGAACAATTTTTATTTCAGTTCCAATAGAATTGAGCCATCTGCAGAACGGATCAAAATTGATAGTGAACGTAGTTCGGTGGAGAAGAGATTTGCATATAATTTGCTGAAGAAACTGACTCAATATCTAGAACAGGCATTCCTAAAAATGAAGACAATCAAGCCCAGTCAAGAACTTACTCGTCAGAATAGTTTTAAGAAAGAAAGTCAAGATGTGAAATTTTTTGAAAAGGTGCGTTTCCATTTTCCGATTCTTCGATCTTTTGACTTTTCGAAATGAAATCATTTTGTCAAAGTGATTGCCACCATGAATTTAAGGTGGTATTACCCTTGATGCATGTATATTTTAATGCACATAAAAATTATTTCTTGGCTAGTAGCAGTATTGTTCAAACCGGAATGGCTTCCGATAAGGAAAAGGAAATGGTTGCAAAGTAAGTTCTTGAATTAAAACTATCCAATGAAATTATTGTTTTTCTGGAAAATTTATTATAGCATTTTCTTTGCTTCTAAAAATATTTTCTGTTGATATATCGAAAAAGTTGGTTTTATTGTTGATTTGACAAAGACGAATCCTTTAGTAAAAAGTTTTATTGACTCATAGAATGATTTTTTCTATACAGTACAAACAATTATTTGAGAACACCCAAACAAATTGATTATGGATTATTCTTTCCTTTATATTCGTAGAGAAGAACAGGACTCTTGATTGTCGATTTGCTGCTATTGCTGCGTTGATCTGTGCCGTTGTAGTAGCTGCCGCTCTGTCGGTGTAGAAACTCCGAACTTACCTGTTGTAAAAACTGACTCTGCTCCAAAATCCGAACGTTTTAAATCCTTTCGGAGGCTGCTTCTCCTCTTCTGACCTCCAACGTGTCGCCTTGTGATTATTCGACGCGAAACGTTTCGATTCTGTGATTCTGTGAATCGGAACGTTTTGGCGGGAAACATGTTTATTGGCTTGCTGGTCTCTTTGAAACTATCTTCACGCTTCTTAACTTTTTCTTAACCGACTCCTTGTTTACAATAATTGCATCTTTTGAATTTTTCCGATAGAATATATAAAACGCAAAATACCAAAAATTTGGAAAAATATGCTCTCAACTTCTTTAAATTTCCTTAGGTTTCGATATCCAATTTTGCTCTATCTTGACTCATATTTTCTAATCGAATAGAAAATGTTAAATTTCCAGTTGCGTAATATTGAATAATTTCTTTCTCTAACAGCTTATTCTGTCGGTTAGCATCGCTACTTCGTATCAAAAATCATGCTTTTGGAAGTGTTGCAAAGATAACCGTACGATGTTTGCAAGGTCTTACCCAAGCACTCGATCTGAGGTATGTTTTTCAAGAAATCTGGATTAGCATCGTAGCACTTGATATTTCAGTAAAATACTGCTTGGATTTTTAAATTTTTATGAATTTTATATTAAATTTCTTTCTAGAACATTAGTGAAAATAAATTCGGATATTTTGCGCACCGGTTTATTGACGTTTTTTAATAATTGTGCGGACGACTTGTTTTCTGCTGTCGAAGAGGTTCAGAGTGGTGGACAATATTCGTTACTGCGAGGCCAAAACTTGAAATCGTGGGTATCACTGGAATTCGCCAATCAAGTGATTATTCCTGTATTGACAACGATGTTTGTACATTTGGCTGAAAATCATTTTGGCAGCGATTTGTTATGTTAGTTTGTATTATGCCTTTTTCTAAAGCTAAAATCGATGGTTTCAGGAATTCATCAAAAAATAATAATTTTCGAACTTTTAAGGCTTCAAAGACTATTTACTTTGTTACTTGTGACTATCATTCGTTTTTCAGTAGATGAAATTCAAGCAGCATGTTATAAAATTTTGGACAGTGCATATCTCATGAATAATTTGGCGGCAGCTACTTCGCAAAGGAAATCAATCGCTTATGAAATGGATAAGTATGTGCTATTTTGAAGTCTTTTTTAAATAGATACTAGAGAGCAGAGGGAAAAGATAAAAGTCTTCAAAAGTTGTGCTATCTGGAAATATGCCGGAAATCCATTCTGTAATCTTGTGACATTGTAAATTTTGTTACAGACATCGTCCAGCTCTTGGTCAGTGTCTTGCAGCATTCGCTGGTTGTTTTCCTGTAGCGTTTTTGGAAGATAAATTCAATAAAAGTAATAAATATTCATTAATGGCTAAGTCGCAAGAACAATCTGTACAAGTACAAGGTTCGTTGAACTGAATTAAAAATTTATGAAGACAAGAAAATAACATATGATTACGCAAAGTTTTTTGTAGAATAATCTGATCTAAAGTGTGAGCTGTTTTTGAAGAAGTTTATAACAGCTATCGATTCAGCGGTAAAAATTTTCATTATATTAATGGGAATCATAAATCTTTTTAAACACTAATTTTTTTTCTTTATTAAATTTAACGACTTTGAATAAGGGTTCTGATATGTTTACCACTCGAATCCAATGATTAGATCAGCTTAATCTTTTAGAAATGCTGCAAAATCTTTTGGCACATATTCCACAACTAGATAAGTTATTAACGGATGTAGAACAAGTGGGACAATCAGGTATCATGTATCGCGATCAACCAGCTATTTACGATGTCGATTTACCACTTATTTGTTCTTATTTAACTTACTGGTGGCAATTTGGACCCGACAGCAATAATAAATCTACGTAAGATTTGTATTTAAAGTTCAAAAGTTAAATATTTTAATTAACTGCCGCGAGAAAGAAGTACATGAATTCTCTAAGATCTAGCGAGAGCCAAGTACTTCTTCATTATATTTCAAAACAACTCCGCAGAAATTTCCTATAGCAGTATGTTAGTCTCATCGTAATGCTTCAGCGATGTCTCAAATTGAAATATAATTTTTGAAATATAATTTTGAAATTTTTAATTTCCAATATTCAAAATGAAATAGGTCACCTTATTTACTAGTTTCCAATTACATTTTGACTTTAGTAATAAAATAAGGAACTAGAACTTCAGTCCTTTTTTTTTATTTTCTACAAAATTCTTGATTTTAGTGTACCGATTACGGATGTTAATAGTGAATACATCAATCGAATTTTCCGTGCGCTTCTCCAGATGATTCGTAATCATATTGGTGTCGAAAATGCTTCCTGGCTTTGTCGGATCAATTTCTTCTCCGTGCAAATTATACCATACGTGAGCTGTGATATGGTAAAGGACGATATACTTCCAATTGCGGAATCTCTACGGTGCTTGGCTGAAAAAGCATATAAAGAGGAGGAATACATGCGTACTCATCCTGATGATGCTGACGAAGGGACCGTTGCTGAAGTAATTCTAAAATAATTTTTTTCTAAATTGCAGAAATTTTTCGTCATATTTCATCTCAATGAAAAAATATATTACAAATTAACAGTTTGAATGTTGTAAGACTAAAAGGCAATAAATGTAACATTCATTGCAGTGTTTATTGTGACATAATGCATGATGCGTGTTATGTATTGTAATTCCCCAAGTTCCTCTTTGTTTCAATGCAAATCGTTAATTATGCCGAATAATTTTCAGGATAATGCTCATCTTGTGCGTGACGTATATGCTTACTTTCCAATCTTAATGAAATATACAGACTTGCATCGGGCACAGTGGCTAAAGTCGCCATCTTGGGAAACAGATGGTATTTATGAGAATGTTGCCATCATTTTCAAGGTATACAAAGGTTCTGCGTAATTTTATAGTTCTAAAGATTTAAGGAATTGTGTTCTCTCTTAAAAAAGCAAAATATCAAGCATATGGATTTATTGTTGAAAGGTCAAACTTAAAACCATTAATTATTTATTTAGCAATGTGAAAAAGAGCAAGCTATCTGGTTATCTGTATTGAGGGGTTGCAGGTGGTAACAAAGGTCGGTCATTTTTATGATTTATCTCTTTCAGATCTGGTCCCTTTCACAGCACTTCAAGCGTGAAGAACTAAATTTTATGGCTCAATATGAGGACGAGTCGATAGCTGGTAGTACTGTTGAAATGAAAACTGGCAAAGCTGCTATTGCAGAACGTAAAAAGAAACGACGTGAAGGACAGGTACTTAAATATATTACAAGAAAAATATTGAAATTTACATAAATTTGGATTTGCTTCTAGACTGAACTTGAATGACGCCACGATTTTATTCAGATCCGTAAAGATAAGCATGCAGGTTCGATTGTAATAGCTTGTTTGAAACGGTTATTACCAGTTGGTTTAAATGTGTTCGGTGGTCGTGAACTGGACATAGTACAACAAGCGAAAGAGAAATTCTTAGCTAAGGAATCAGAAGAAAAAATACGTGAACTTGTTCGTTCTCTTCTTGATGTGCCAGCTAAGGTTTGTTTTTACACGATTGTTTATGGTTGTGAATTGCGATAATGATGAAAATAATGAACATGTTTTCTTGTATTATAGTGTTGGATTAATGAACTTTTATTATAATTCAAATTAATTTCTCGAATTCAGTCATTAAATTTTTGGCATTTCAGACGGATCCGACGGATAAAAATGCTTGGCAATTAAATCTTTATCGCAAAATCGGCAAGTCCCAAATGCGGAATAAAAATGTAATGACGTTGGAAGGAATAGTCGAAAAAATAACAAGTATGGGTCAAGTGGTCGCTATTCTACACGTTGTAAGCTATTTTCGCTATACTTGTGAACTAACAAAACATTTGTTTAATTAACAACATACAAATTAACTCAATTTTCGAAATAAATCGAATTGAGGCACTTTTTTGCTTACTAGGATGGTGTAATATAACTTGCGATGTATTAGGAGCAAAAGTGATGCAGATAATATTATTTGGTTGAATTTGAGTGAGGAACATGATTAAAAAGTAATCATTCGGATTCTTAAGAATTTCCTGTCTTGCTATTTAAAAAAACATAATTTGTTTTTATAATTCTGCAAAATCTAGTTGGCATTACAGACAAATTATTCGGGAATGGAACAATAATAATGGTGTTTTCATTCGTTATTAGTTCACTTCTCCTTTTCTTTTGTACCGACTAGAGAACTTGAAAATTATAGTCGGCATGGCTTAGTATTCAAGTTAAGATCAAGAGCAATGCAATGAAATTCGAGATTCAAATGGATTTACTCTACATATGTTGCATAGCATCACTTGTGCTTCATTGCATTAGTAATATACACTTAGATCGCACGAGAATTTTAACAGCTCATATTTGATTTAGCTGTTTAATCTCTTTACAGATAATCAATTTTATTTTAATCGGAAATGAAAATATTTTCTTTGATTTGTCGTTATAAGTTCTCAAGGAAAATTTGAGAACATATTGCTTATGCTAAAATAACGTCACATCTTAAACATCGATTCTTTTTCAACTTTGATGTTTCAATTTTTAAAGCAAATTTTTTTATATTATCATTAAAAAAGTGATATTGCAAATCACTGCAAAAAACTAACTTATCATGGTACTTTAAAAGTAGCTTGAGTCACAGATTTCACCAAATTGTTATTTCTCTTAGGTCGAGCAAAAATAATATTTTGATTTGTGGGATTTCTTGATTTCTATTCTCTTATGTATATCAGGTTTGTTTTGTTTCTAAATTGGCCAAATATTAGCTCTTAATTTTTTTATCAATAATTGCTAATCTTTTGCTATAAAAATTTAATCCATACGAAGCAAATTCAGATGATTTTTTATTGCCAAACTAGAAAATGTTTGTCATTGACATTTATAGGTAAACATGTAGGAACTGAAGTGAATGATTTCTCACTATCACAAAAATATTTCTTTAAGACAAAGAAAACAATCTCTTTTTTCTTTCTTTTCATTTGGTAACATCGTCTTTATTAAGTGACTCCTCTTATCCACTTATCTTGCAAATATGAAATTACCATAATTATAGGAATATCATGGTAGAGATTCTTATAGCCTCAAAATTCAACATCTCGTTTAAGAAATTAGAATGAGTATGAAAACTCATAATACATTAATTATATCTTTTTTTTTTAGTTTTTCATAGGCTAAGAAAATGAGTGTTTCGAGACATTTTAGTCATTCAGATTTTTTGGTTGTTTACTGATCTCCTTTGATCTTTTTTGAATTAATTTAGATGTTCTGCTTTTTGTGTCTCTTTTCTTTTGGAAAATTTTGACATTTTCGAAAAAGTATCTTCAGTATCTTCCATTCATTGCATTGATAAACCTCCGAAAAATTTCACTATCAGAAAAACAGAACTAAAGATCAAATATCGACTGATTCGTGATTTCGTCATTTGTGATTATATATTAAACTTTACAAATTTACCGGTGAAATAGATAGAAAATCATTAAATTAATATTCGATTTCCCAATCTGTCTTCCAATAAAATCTTTTACAAAAAAAAAAGTTTAATCTAATTCAGCATTTGAGAAGCACAATTATAGCTTGAAATGATGAAAAATATTAAAAAGCATATTTATGGAGACACGTGGTAGTTCTTCGATATCTATCTATTGCTTGAATTTTTGTGGGAGAAATCACTATATGCAGTCATATCGCTGATTATCGCCTTCAGATTCTCGACTTAATGTAGAATCAGCGTTTTTCTACTCGCTTTTTTCTTTCTTCTTTGGGCTGTTCACTGCCGAGTCTGGGACTCTTTTTTATCAGTAGCAGATGGCATGTATTCATTTTAGACGGAACATCCACAAGGCTCGATGGTTAACGCTTGGAAGACGATGTTATCAAGTCAACGGAAGAGAGCTGTCGTTGCTTGTTTCAGAATGATCCCACTGTATGGAATTCCGAGGTATTATATCATTAATGTTGTGTTAAACAAAAATTTTTCTTTTCTTATCGCGAACGCTCCAGTCATATAAAAGTCGTATGCTCGGTCTGTTCTTTTTTTTTTTTATCAAACCGTTCCTGGAAAAACTCTGTTACGCAAGTTCTTGTCATTATTTTTATTAATGAAGACATTTAGTAATTTCATTACTTTGCAATATGCTAAAAAATATGCCATTTTTATCCATAAGAGGATGAAACTCTCATTGAATAGCAATAGCTAAAATTCATATAAATTTTTGTGACTATCTAAATTCGAATTCTATTTTCGGCTTTTCAATTTATATTTATTAATTTCTTTCAAAAATTCTAATTTAAGTTATTCACTACATCCATTGCATGGTGCATGAAATATAGTTTGCAATGATAGAATTTTGCGATTGCTTTTACGAGTAATATCATATCTTTATTAAAGTTGAGGAATGAATATTCAAAGAAGTGGCTCGAATTCTATTTTCTTTTGTATCGCTTAACTGTTTGGCGAATTGTATTGTAAATTGATTCAAAAAGAAAAAAAAATCACTGCAAAATAATCGTAGTTTCGAATGCATGGGTGTTTGTATTCCTATTTGTATTTCGTTATACACTTTAAGGAGTGATTTTAAACATAACATTGTTTTTCATTTATTATCCTCTCAATAATCGCATCCCACAGAGTATTAACATCGCAAAAATAATGGTTTAAAATTTCAAATAAGAAATAAAATCAAGAATACCACTGCCTTTTGTCTACTGAATATATATTTAGAGTGAGAACTATACAAAATTTGTCTTTTTCGATTCATCTGTAGTGATGGATAATCATTTGTTAATTACTTCGTTGGAATCGCAACTTTTTACATTGTGCTCAATATGTCGTTGTTTTACCACAGGCAACCAATAAGTTTAAAAAAGAAAGTCAATGGAGACGTATCTTAACATTGCAACGAAAACGTTTGGCAATCAGTTTGATAACGGCAAGTCATCTATATCGAATGGAAATGTAAGCGATGCTTTTTCAATGATATGTAAATAATCAAAGTAGGAGTGAGTCAACGACTGTTAGCAAGCAATTTTTACTTTCTTGAAAAATTCTTACTATAGCGTTTATATTTTCGAAGTGCTTTTTTAATCTGACTTGTCATTTAGACCTAATTTAGCAAGAAGCAATCGCTTTTATGCCTCATTTCAGTTTTCCTTTTTTTTTCTTTTTTTTTTCAGAAAATCTTTAAATAAATTTTTTGATCTCCGATCTTTGAAAATATGCAAATTAAGAGCTCTTCATGAGCAATCACCAAAGCTCTTTTGATCACATTTGATGTATGTTATTATCCTAAAATTACCCTAAATATAAACAATTATACTATGCATAATTATCGGGTGATAATAAGCTCTCAAGCTAATATTTAATGATTAATTGCGATTAAAATTTTATGGGCGAGTTGAATTTAATGTCATGGAATGTTGTTTTGAAATTACTTTGACATTTTGATTCCTGCTATCTTAATTTTGCTAATCATAGTAGTAGAAGTAGAATTATGTTATCCAAGTTAATTGTTATTTAGTTTGACTATACTATTGATTTTGCTTGCTTTTTTATTTATATTACTTCTCATCTATACTTATTTCCCCATTGATATTTTTGTGCTACGGGAACTCCAATTTTAAACTTTACCGAAACTGTTCAGAAAAATTTTATGGAAAATAGCAACAATTAGAGGTAAACAAACCACCAGATCATGTTTTCCATAAATTTATTTCCACTACTGCATTTGAAGGTGCATGAACTAAAAACTGATTTGAAATGTCCGTTATGTGGCAATTTCTAACATCTCTGCTTTTTTCATTGAGTTTCTGTGTTTAAAATTTTGCTTTTCATTTATATCTGCAGGGAAGATTCAGAATCTTCTTTTAACATAAAATTATCGACCGAAAGTTGTTGAATGAAGAGGCTGATCTGTGCTTAACGATGATATTTGTTCTGCTGGACTCAAATGTGGTGCCAGTTTTGGAAGAAAATGTGTCAAATTCAAAAACTATATCATTTTCAACTTCCTATGTTCTCTTGAGAGCCTTACTTCCTTTATTTCATTTGAATCATTTGAAAATTCAAAAAATATCACAGTATTTGGGATTTATGCCTATATTGTGTTAAAATTTACAATCTTTCAGACATCGAGCCATCAATTTCTTCTTGCCTGCTTTCAACAAACTTTGGCTGGAAGATGAAGATGTTGGACAAGATGCACTGATCAAAGAACTTACAGTTAATAATCTTAGTTATTTTAATTTCTGTAGTCTCTAAAATCATTGCATATTAGAGTAACATATTAGAGTCCCTGATTGGATTCTGGTAGGATATAGACGTCACAAAACTTTTAGAGCATCTTCCGACTTTAATATCACCAGATGCCGATTATCATCGGGCATCGATATCTTAAAAAGTTCTAAATGCTATCTGAAAAATGTTTAACTCTGCTGACATCATCTAATCTTTGTTTTTTTTTTTTTTTTTTACTGATACCTTTTCAGTTTTTCTGAAATTTTTGGGACATATCTCCCATCATAGTTCAATATTACATATTATGATCACTATTTCTATCATGAGTTTGGATTTTATGGACCAAATAACGGAATAAATAGTAGAACTGAATTCAGTAAAATGTCGTTATCTTATTAGAGATTAAATTCATTGCAGTTAGCTGATGAAACACAAGAACAATTACACAGTAAATCTGGAGATGAGGAAGTACTAATTGACGAGAAAGACGAAAAGTTCGTTATTCGTTAAATTAATTCTTTCGATTTTTTCACTGTTTTGGCAGAAAACATGCCTTTATAATGTGCTTTACAGTTTCTAGTGGTGAAAGAATTCCAGAAATAATTTTAGGAATTTCACAATAGTATTTCTTTAGAAGTACGAGTCCAACCAAAAAAGCTACTTTGGAATTGGCAGATTATGGCCAAAAGAATGATCTTTTTAATATTATACAAAACAATGGTCTGTATTTTCAATTCAGTGATTTTCAAATTAAGCCCAATTTTAGGTTTCAAGCTTCTCCAGACCCACTGAGACAATTGATTCAGTGTTTTCAACATGCAGCAACAAGTGAGCAAAGTCAAACAATCTCTATTGCCAATGATTCGCTGTTTGTGAATTTCGCTCAAGTAATGTCGAAATCGGTACACATCGAAGATGAGGATGAAGCTGACGAGAATGAGGGAGAGCTTGACCAAGCAGTTAGTTTCTGGCTGAAATCGATCTTTCTTCTTCACCATTTAGAAGTATTGATCACAAAAGATCGGTATCCTAGATAGGATTGTGCAGAATCTGGTAAAATTTAGCATTTATGTGGAGGTTGACTTTTCGTTACATATTTATCATTATAAATGGATTTCTTATTTTAGCAAAAAGAAGAGAAATCGCAAGCACTTCGCGCAGAACAAGCAGTTTTGGCAGATCGCGGTGCAGCAATAATGTGCCTCATGTATCTGTCTGCAAGTAACGGTGAGCCGAGTGATATGGTAGCAGAAGCTCTACAGTTGGGCATTCATCTTCTCAATGGCGGAAATAGTAAAATCCAGGAGGTTCAGAATCCTGCTAATGTTTTCTAATTATTCTGGGAAATCATTGATGTAAATTGTAGAATCTAACTAAACATTATGATGAATGTTGTGCTTGCTGACAGCTATGTCTTTTCTACAATTAATGATTACTGGTACTTTTAAGAGAGATATTGAGTCTCATCTTGCACAGGCTTGTTCCCTGAGAGTACTGTAGACAGGTAAGGCACTAAACAAATGTTCAATATTAATTAATCCAATTCAAATACTAGCATATAATTGATTACAACCAATTAGCAATCTATCCTGGAATTATATTAGAACTAAGACATGTGTTCACAACAGAGTAACCATTAATTAAATTACTCATTAAACCAAAGGTAACAACAATAAAAATCTTTAAAACATTTATGCTACTTTGCTGTTATAGCAGAAATTTTTTGATATATTTACCTCTCATCAATAGATCGTTGCAGATGCTGATCGATTATCTGCAGCTGAAGAAAGATGTCCGCTTCTTTGTTTCATTAGCCGGTTTAATGAATAAGTGCAGTGTGCTGAATCTTGAAATGTATGAACGACAAATTAAGGTTTACTCTCCTTTCCTATACAATAAATTACTTGTTATTTCTTAAAATTATCGATCTTATTTTTAAAAACTTTAATTACAGGCTGAAGGTCTCGGTATGGGTGCCGAATTAGCCTCTGCTGCTAATCAAAATCTAAATGATTCTGAATTTACGTGTAGCCTTTTCCGATTTTTACAACTAACTTGTGAAGGACATAATTTAGGTAATATTTCGAAGTGATCATTTTATATTCTTATAACAATCATTAATTTGAATTACATAATTCGGAAAAATAAAAAAAGTGAATCTTAGAAAAAAGTTAAAAAGTGAATCTTTGTGAGTATTATCATATTATCCAGATCGGTTCATAGTCGTTCTATATCCATAAATTGTTATTCATGAACTATTTGTGTTCTTTTACTGTTAAACATCTTTTGCGCAATTTGGCTAATTTTTCCAAAAATACTTATTTTAGAATTCCAAAATTATCTTCGAACTCAACCTGGACACACGACAAGCGTAAATCTGATCAACTGCACTGTTGATTATTTGCTAAGATTGCAAGAATCGGTGATGGATTTCTATTGGCACTATTCAAGCAAGGATGTAATTGATGAGAGTGGTAAAGAGTATTTCCTGAGGGCTATTCATGTATGTAGCCAGGTATTCAACACGCTTACTGAAAGTATACAGGTACTTTTTATTTCCCATTTTTTTCTTTTATGGAAGGATTCAGAGAAATTCTTCACGTTAAGTAGTCCCATAGGAAAGATTCGGAAATTAATCAAAACAAACATGGATCTGTAGATAAGGAGAAATAACATACTTTATTTAATTAGAAAGAATGCTAAAACAATTGAAAAAGTTATAAATGAATTTTAGGGTCCCTGTACAGGGAATCAGATGACACTTGCAAACTCTCGTTTATGGGATGCCATCAATGGATTCTTCTTTTTGTTCGCACACATGATGGAAAAATTGTATAAAAATAGCACACAATTAGAATTATTAAGAGAGTTTTTAAACCTACAGAAGGATATGATTGTACTAATGTTATCCATGCTTGAAGGTTTTTTTTTGTCTTGTAAGAAATATGATAATATGTTAATATAAACGAATGATGGCTATTGGAATTTTGTTTATTTGCTATAAAAGGTTAAGAATGCAAAGCTATTCTGAAATCGTTCTGGAAAATGAATAAAAAAAAAATCTGTGAAAAGAAAAAATAGAATGGTTAAGTATTAAAAATCTTACGAGTAAATACCATAAATTTTGAAATTTCTAGGAAATGTGCTTAATGGATCTATTGGTAAACAGATGGTTGATGCACTAGTTGAAAGTGAGCAGAATGTAGAAATGATATTGAAGTTTTCGGATATGTTCTTGAAACTAAAAGATTTGACAACGTCACAGGCGTTCCAAGACTTCGATACTAATCGTGACGGTTGGATATCACCTAAAGAATTCCAACGCGCTATGGAAAGTCAGAAGATGTATTCCGTGTAAGTTCAAAATATTGAAGGAAGTTTAAATGCATCGTATTCGTTTAAAATCAAAATATATCGTATGTTTGATATTAGAGTCAGTTTGTTCCTCAATTTTTGAAATGATTCAAAATATCTTTCAAATTCAAAAACTTGATATACTATAAAAGCAAATGCTTTTGGATAAAATCAGATTCAAAAAAGAATTGAATGGATAGTGCTGTTTGGGAATTTTAACTTAGATTAAAATAATTTTTGATTGCCCGAAAGTTTGATTTTTCCTGACGTCATTGACTTAATTAATCAAATAATTTACGACGGTGTTTTTCTTATTTTTTCTGTATTTGTCATTCTTCATCTGAGATATTTTATTTAAGTGAAGAAATAACATATTTAATGATGTGCACAGATGTCAATAATGATGGTAAAGTGGATTACATGGAATTCACGGAACGTTTCCACAATCCTGCCCGAGATATTGGTTTGTGATATCCAATTGTTTTTTTAAATGAAAAATATTATTGATTTAAATCCAGTAATATTAGTCTCATATTAGTCTTCAAATTGTTGACGAAGATTGTTGCTCAGCTAAATTTCGATAGCTATCTAAAGCAAGTATCTGTCACATGTCAAAATAAGTTACTGTTATGTCGATAAGCTTTCACAATCTTTTTTATTTCAAACTTTCTTTAATGTTTTTATAATCCTACTTACTTAAACATATCTGATATACTAAAGAGATCGAATGGGAACTTAGTTTCAAAAAATTTCGGTAATTTTAATACTCAAGAACGGAAAATCAATCTAAATATTGTGGGAGTAGAATTTATTAATTTCACAAAATAATTAGGTTTCAACGTGGCTGTACTTCTTACTAATCTCAAAGAGCACATCACGAGTGATCCACGTCTGGAAAAAATAATCAAACAAGCCAGCAGTCTGTTAGAATATTTTGACCCATTTTTGGGTCGGATCGAGATAATGGGTTCCAGTAAGAAAGTAGAGAAAATCTATTTTGAGATTCAGGAATCATGGTTGGAACAATGGAGCAAACAGCAAATCAGGCTAATTTTTGAATTAAATGCTAAGATTTTTGAAGAATTTTAATTCTAACTCGTGAAAAAATCACAGAAAATTTTATGTTTTTTATATTTAAAAAATTTGCATGAATTCTCATTTCTTTGGCAATAAAATTTCCATTTATAAGCAAATATAATTTGAGAATTGTTTGCAGAGATTCTAAGAATTCTTTTCTCTTTAACGTGCTTCAAGATGATGGCGGAGATCAAGGAAAATTGGAAGCATTTATTAATTTTTGTGAAGATACTATTTTTGAGGTTTCTTTTATTCAAATCAGTTCTGCTTTCCTTCGTCGTTAAAACATCCTCGCAATTTGATTTCCAAGTTTTTGAACTCATAATTCGATATCATGAAAATTTTTTGCATGATACTCGTAATGCCAAGAAATAAAATTTAGATGCAACATGCAGCAGAAATCAGTGCTGGTGATGTAGCGGATTCAAAAATTGAACGAGCCAAAAAACAGCGCGATTATTTCTTGCAGCAAACTTCAGCTGGCGCGTAAGTAATTTAATCTTCGTCAATAAACTGCAATTTTTATCCAAAATTTTATCAAAATTAATTGTTATTACTTTTTAATTTTACCTCATTCTCATATTCCTTTACGATTGTTTTTGACATAGTTGAGATCAATAAAGGATAAATACTGAATGTAGACTTCTGGTGAATAAAAAGTAAAGAAATTTTAATTTCTTTGCTATAACACTCCGTAGCTTCGTCATCATCTATAACTGAAAATTGCATTTTTTTTTTCTTTTCATCTGTAGACAAATTTCGGCTACTTTCAAAACTGGATTCATCTATGGCGTCAATGCGGCAAATGCTTTAAAACCAGCAAATGTGAAAAGAATATTCAACTCAGCTAATGACACCCTGAAGTAATGCATTTGTATTTTCATAAATATATATAAGTATATACTCTGAGAAATCAGTTTTTTCAAAAAGAAGTAAATCTTTATGAGCTTGATTAACAGTATAGAGCTTTAACAAGATCTAAAATAAAATGCCATACTATCACTACAGCATCATTTAAAAATCAATCAATTATCATGATTTGAAATATCAGCAACTTCCATGGAATATATATTTATAAATTAATGATTTGAGCTTTCATATGGAAATTCTAGATCAATGACATGGGCACAGCTAATATTTGCCATTGTTACTCTGTCAATAAAAGCCTCCGTGAAAGTAGCAATGTTCATATATCTTATCATTTGTACATTATTCCGATTTGGTTATTATTTGATGACACCAGATCGTGACGATTTGGAAGTGGAACAAGTTGCACTACCAATGCCTGAAAGGTTGCTACTTGTGATAATAAGAATGGAACATAAAATCTTCTAACACAAAGATTCGAGGACTTCTAGATCGTTTGATAGAAACAAATCAGCAGATGTTTTGACATTCGAAGAACAATGATAACAGAAGTGTTAAAATATTTCTGTGTCATACTAAGAGATGTACTTGCAGCGCCGACAAACAGTATACTTCTCCAGTTTGGCCATCTTTTCAGCAGTCTCATCGTTCCGGCAATTATGATGTATTTGGCGTACAACTACCATCCACTTATGCCCAAACACTAGCAACACCTATGGGACAATCAAAGTCTGAAGGTTTGTTTAAATGACCATAACTTGTCATGAATTAATCATGAAGCAGCGAACCGTGGTAAATATAAATGTGGAAAACTGGTATCGTATCCCTCGTATCTTCTGCCTGTTCATATGTCGTGATAAGTAATTTGGTGAAATATAAAAGAATGAGTATTTTTGATAAGGAACATCTTTAGGTTTTTACTAAAGATTCTTTAAATTCCTGTTAAGAGTTTGTGTGAAGAGATTCATGCGCTACCTTTTTATATAGTAAAAAATGATATTTTTTGCTGATCATCAAATTATTTCATAAAAAAAAAAAAAAATTTAGTCACGAATGCGCCATCACCAATTCAACAATCAGAAGCCATTTTGAAACCGCCTACACAACAGGATCCGAGGTGGTTCATTCCGTCTTGTGTGAAATTATTTTTGTCTAACATTTAGCAGCTTATAGTAGCTATGATTATTCATTTGTATTCAAAAAAAATTTTTTTTTTCTTCTAGTTTGTACGAAACTCAGACTGTCTGTGACAGTGCTTATTACAATCAAGTAGCTTCACCAGCAGTATCTGAATATGGTGTTGCCGATTATTATGAGCCAAAAATTGCTGAACAAATTTCATTACGTAGTCGAGGATCGTTGCTTGTATGTTTATTTCATTTATTTATTTGTTTTTTTTACATTTTTTTTTAGAATTTTGCTATGTCTATATCGTCGAAATAATAATCAAATAAATTAGTTGGTTACCATAATTCTATGAAATTTTACTAAGACACGTGTTTATTGTGAATTACTTTACCATTTAAATCTGGTTGTTCATCTTTTTAAAAATTTTTAGAATATGCTGGCTCGTAATTTTAAAGCAATCGAGAAAACCACGCTATATTTGGCTTTCTTCATCAATGTTATTTTACTCTTTCATAGAATAAAAATTGCAGAAGATGTAACACCAGCAGGTGAGATGATTGTTTACGTATAAGAATATCTGTAAACATCAATATTGCAAACAAATAAGTAAATAAAAGATCGAGTTGTAAGATTTCGCATATATATACATTATGCAGATGAAGATATGGAATCAGTTTATATCAGTGGAGTGGTACTACCGTATACATCGTATGAGATAACTGGATGGATGCTAGCACAGGTAAAAATGTTTAACTCTAAGTATAACACAGTGTTGAAAGTTTATTCGATATATCGAAGAATTCGATTTATTCCTGTCGAAATCTTCAAAGCTTGCAAGCTAATGAATTGTACTAACATTGCAATCGATTTAATTATTCGATCAATCTTTTATTCCAATTAACAACAAAAGAAACTTAAGGAGAAATGTTTTTTATTTTCTTTAAATTTTTCTGCATTCATTCAAATCGATGATATCAAATTTAATGTTTCTAATTTTGAGATTATTATATAAAATTAGAATTCTTTTTCAGCTGCTCTATTGGATTAGCGTTTTGCACGCTGTCGCATCGTTTGCTCTACTGGTGTCGTTTTATCAATTAAAGGTTGTCATTTAACTCGAATAATTTCGAATGTTCCTTTTGCATTTTCAACTCAAATATCAAGCTTTCCTAGTTGATTGATTATTAACTTAAACTGATTAAATTCAAATATTTAAGCATTAATTCCTGCTTCTGATATTTCAGTTTTTGAATAGATTGTATAAAAATGCTGTATCAGTTGTACCTATAATCAATTCATGATTTTTGTTACCTATAATCAATTCATGAGTTTCAAGTTTTCTTGCTAAAATTCGGATTTGCAGATACCGCTGATAACCTTTAAGCGTGAAAAGGAAGTCGCACGTCGTTTAATGTTCGATGGTTGTTGGCTTACCGAGGATGATGATGAGGAGAGAAGTTTGACGAACACTGTCTTCTGGTGAGATATTTTTGTCCTTCTTACTCCTTTTACATTATATACATGAAGCTGCATAAATTTATATCAAACGAAGATTGTAGCCTGAGTTTAAATATTTTTTCACAGGTATATCGATCGTATTGTTATCAGTTCGAAATCATTTCCTATGAAATATTGGGATAAATTTGTTCGCCGGAAAACGAGGCAAAAATTTCGTGACCAAATTGATGACGAAATATTAATCACGGTCTTAGGTGAAGATAAATCAGCAACTGATACTGCCTTTGATTACAGGTAGTCATAAATATTTTTTCTTGTAATTCTTTTTTCATTCGCTTTAATTGTTTTGATTCTTTGGTATTTTCAAACTGTAAACGAGAACTGAATGTTAACTATGTTAGAAATTAAATAAACGAGAACTGAATGTTAACTATGTTAGAAATTAAATGAATTATGAAATGAAGATGGCTTTCAGATTCTTTTTTCTGCTTCATGAAAAACTATTTTGATTTAAAATCCATTATTTTTTCGCTTTCATTATCGAAGGCAATATATTTAGAGAGAAGAAGAATCAGAAATATAACTTTCCTTTTTCCAGATATGCATGTTGGCTATGGCTTGGAGTCATTTTGACAAATGGCCAGTTCTTGTATCGTGTCCACTATTTACTTTGCTCAGCTCTTGGTGTCCTCGTTTCTCCTTTCTTCTATGCCTTTCATCTGATAGATGTAGTACTATCTTTCCCCATGTTGAAAGCTATTTTGCAATCTGTTACTCATAATTTACAGCAGGTAATTGCTTTTATTCAACAATAGTATTTATTAGAAACTCTCCAAATTGAAATTTATGGATAATGAATAAAAGAAAATAGAAATATGGCGGATAAAAATATCATCCGGTAAATGTGGAAGGTATCGAAAGAATCAGAAAACTTGAAATTTTCTATCCTAACCTAAAATGAATAAAAAAAAGTCCTTAGCTATGAATGGATGGTACAGTACCTGTTATTTTGAAAGTTTAACTTTTGCATCTCTTTTGGTTCGAATAAATTCGTGGTCTTATTGATAAAAATATATTTAACTAAAAATTAAGTTTGAAATGTCGTAATCTTCTACGTATGCAGCCAGATTGAGACTAGGAGGTGAGATTAGATAGTTAACTGATTGTCAGTTTATTTCAGCTAATTTTGACAATCATGATGACGTTGGTTGTTGTCTATTTATATACCGTACTTGCATTTAATTTCTTCCGGAAGTTTTACGTGCAGGAGAGTGAAGGAGAAGAACCGGACCGAAAATGCCACAATATGTTGACGGTTAATTAGTTATTTTATTTGCTATCATCGATATTTTGTCATTTTAAAGATGATATTTGTATGAAATTTCAAAGAATGATTCTCAGGGCTAGGAGACTGTTATCAAAAGCATCAATTTGCACATAATATTTGATAAAAGACAAAGAATCCATGTAGCTTAAGAACAGATGGTGAGAAAAATTAGATATCGTGATACGGTATCTTAAAATGAGAAAAACCTAGAAATATTGATCTTAGACATTGCTTTTTCTTTTTGAAAGCAGTAAAATCAGCTAATTGATTATTTTAGTGTTTCATTTATCATTTCTATGCGGGAGTACGTGCAGGTGGTGGTATCGGTGATGAGCTGGAGTCTCCGTACGGTGATGATTTGGAATACTGGCGAATGCTTTATGATATTTCGTTCTTCTTCTTCGTTATCATTATTTTGCTTGCTATAATGCAAGGTTGATATGATTCTCGTCTTGATACTCTTATCTATCCTTATAAAAAATCTATATTTCAGATCTGTAAATACTTGAAGTCAAGGAATTTGAATCAAAACTCGCCCTATTTCAGGTTTAATTATCGATGCATTCGGTGAATTGCGAGATCAACAAGAATCAGCAACTGAAAAATTGGAATCATCATGTTTTATTTGTGATATTGGCAAGGAAACATTTGATCGAATGCCGCGTGGCTTCGAGATACATACTTCTAAGGAACATAATTTTGCTAATTATCTGTAGGTTTTTTTTTTTCCTTGAAATCAGCTGATATCATGAAAGGGAGGAATCGCAATGGTTCTTTCAAAAAATGTACGAGCGAATTTCTGATGCATGTTAATGATTTTTTTTCACATGAAAGGATTTATTTAGCAAATGAAATAATGTCATTCCTATCACCGAATACTAATTATCAAATTTTCAGCTTTTTCCTTCAACATTTAGTGAACAAAGATAAAACGGAATATACAGGACAGGAGACATATGTTCGGGAGAAATACGATAATCGTGATTGGGAATTCTTTCCCGTTGGTGAATGTTTCATGAAACAGTATGAAGATCAGCTATTGCAATCCTAAAGCTTGACTTTGAAACTCGAATAGTGATTAATTTCAACGAATTTGATGTAATTCTGAAACAATTTTGAGAGTTTTTGATTATGCTTAGTTGAAATCTGGTTTTTAAAACTCTCTATTTATTGCTCATTTACCATGAACCCTAGATACGTCCTATTCAGATTGTTTTGATTTAAAGTTTTAAATTGGAGTCCAAGATCCCATTCTAATGCAGAAAAAAAAAATGTAACATTTTTTCTCGAAGCAGTCTTGAAAATCTTCATATATTCAATAGAAAAATTGAAATTTCAAAGTAGTGGTGTCTTTTTTTCCATGTCATTTTGCATGATGTGCAAACCTTTGCTAGATGTTCTCTTTCATGTTCTGTTCTGCTTTGTTTTCTATGTGCAAGGCATCTGTACCTTTCAAATATCTGCGACGTATTTCTGTCAAATTATTTGGTTTAGTTATTGATACCATTGTTGAAATTGTTCCATATTTTCATGAACGTGTGCTTCTCTGTTGTCTATTTGATAGAATTCAATCGAAATGCATTTGAATGGAAAAATTACAATAAAAATTCACGAAATAAATATATAAAATAAAATGCAAAGACAGGAATCATGGATCTTCAAAATAAGCAATCAAAATATTATTGTGAATTGTTGAAATTTCGGATAGCCAAAAAAGTCAATTATAAGTTCCGCAGAAGTCCAAGAGTTGAAAGTTTAATCTCTGGTCTTTTGCTCTCTTCCTTTTGCAACGAAATTTTAAGAAAAAACCTCAGATGGATTTTGAAGCTTAATTTATAATTCGCCAACTTCCATCTGAAAGATGCAAATGCAGTCATTATCATCTTTCTAATAACTTACATTATCATTCTTGCACTTTTCTATTCGGTGCAGACTAAATAGAAGTTGAGTAGGAATGGAATGTGTAAAACGCTGAAATGTTTTTCAAATTCAAATTCCACATCTTCATTGCAGTACTTCAAGAAGGCTCTCTCACGATCAGAATGCTTACCTTCTTGCTTTCTGCTTTACATATTAACTATTTGCAAAACGGAATATGTATAATTCGGCCTTTGTTCCAATTATTTCTTGTCCATCCCTAATGTATTTCCATGCGATACTTTTTTTCGCAACCATTTGTTTCCATTGTACTGCATCTTCAGATTGAGTTTACTAAAATTCATATTTGTATTTTGAATAAACTGATAGAAATAAACTGACGGTAGAAATATTACTGCCGTAAAAACAGAAGATCTCAATTGATGAGGATGCTATCTGAAAAATATCACGGTTATAGGGGCTGTTAAATAGCTGCAAGCAAACTACCTTCAACTAGTAAGTCAATTCGCAAGGACGTAAATTTCAATACAATCAATCAGAATTATCTGAAATGCATTCTCAGGGGAGAATTACTGTAAGAAAGAACAAAATTGCTGTTCCTATTTCTTGTTTCATTTGCTATCCATGGGATTTTCATTTTTGTTTATACAGCTTGCATTTATTTACATTTATCACCACTCACCTATTTCTCATGCGAATAACAAACAGTTCTCGATATCATTTATGAAATTTTATTTTTCACTTCTTTCTTTTATTACTCCAATTTTCTTCAATTTTATTGCGCAAAATATCATTTAAAAAATAACAATGACATAACTATGGTGAATAGGCTCGATGAGGAAAACCACCTCTGTACCTATTTTAAACTTAAAACCGCAATCCGAAAATCTGCCCACCGAACTTCTGTATTTTAATAGAACAATTGACGAGTCATCCTGCTTTTGTCCTTTTTTTTTCCTTTTATTGCTATCATATTTGCTCATATTTTCACCATTTTTATCATCTTTTTCTGGCTCAGTAATGTTTCCTCCACTTTGGAGTTCTCAAAAATCCAAGTGCTTTTGACCAGAACTTCTGATCCTGAAACTGTTGAATTGATAGTATGGCTCGTTCCTTGAAATCGGCGATACTAATATATTCCATTGAAATTGAAACTAGAGCATTTATATAAGGCTTCATGATCATTGTTAGTAAATTATAATAATGGCAGTTCTTGATTCTCGATCTAGAATCCAAACGATATGAGTTCGAAAAAATAGTGAAGCATACAAACATTGCTTTCAATGTACCATAATTTTTGATTGTAACGACGATTATCAATGGCATTTCCGGAATTTATGCAATAGCAGATTCCTTTTAAAAAAGAAAAAAAAGATTTTGTATCGAATGTAAGTTTTTCGTTGCAGTAATTAAAACTCAACAGTCATGAGAATTACCATAAAATTGAACTTGTTATATTTATTGCCTTCTTGGACACGTAAAATACGGAGATTACTTTAAGAAAGTTAAAGTAAAAGTTATCAGTACTTTTAATAAAACTTCTTTTGTTGAAATTTATGGTTTTCCAAATAATATGATGTGTTTCAATTTATCCGATTAAACGTCTATCATTAAATACGAAGAAGTGAACCAATTATATCATTATAACTGTTCTCTGATTAGCCATATTTTTCTGAAAAATTATTTATAAATTGCACTAAATTAAGCAAAATGCTGGATTTATATATATATATATATTAGGAGCGAATAGTTCTTAATCTACTTTCACTTCCATGGATTTCAAAGATAACAGACTGATGGTACCAATGGTACAAATATTTCCTTCAGTCAAACTTTCAGTATATATCTGAAATTTATTTCGTGGAATTCTTTTCAAAGAGATTAATGCTCAGGGCATCAGAAAAATTTAATGGATGAAAATTTTTCGATTCATGTCAGTTAGTCTGGAAATAATTTTGATTTCTCCAGGAATCTTGAAGGTTCTAGCATAAGAAAGCTATCCTATACTTTATCATCATGTTTGCTTCTTACTGCCTAAGGCAAATAGAGTTATAATTACTTAGCTTTACATCTCTCATTTCTTTCTGATAATCTTACTTTTCACACTTTTTTATCCAATATTTTGGTTTACTATTACCGTTTATTCCAAATTTCTAAATGCTTCTAATCTTTCATGGACTATGTAATACTTCCAAAGTGGAATTTTTGCAGAATCAAAACAGATTGGATTTTGAAGTTACGGCTAAATGTGGGTCATTTTCTAGGATTCACCGACTAGTACAGAAAGTGAAGACAACGTATTTTCCATTCTCGTATTTGCCGATCTCATGTTGAAACAGCTGTAAAGGCTTTATAAATCTTTCCAGGATGAGAGCAAAAATATTTTTCCCAATACTTTTAATGAATGACTAAATCCGAATAATTAATTAAGTTTCTGAGGAAGAAATGATTAAGTTTTAGTTTCTGGAAAATAACTGAATTGACAATTGAATAATTAAATTCACTTTGTGCAATAAATAATACAACTGCATAGCTATGAAATCTAAATTTATCAATTTTAATAAGAATGTTCATTATTATTCCTACACAGTGACGAGTTTGAAAAGATTTGACAGAGAGAAAAATGAAGAATTTCTTTTAATTAATTATCTCGCATCGATCTTTCAGCGTACATAATTCGAATTTGCAATTCATTGACTATAGCTGCGATATCATTTCCAAACTTTCTGTGTTTTGAACTTCAAACATTCCTGAGAAACATTTGTCGCCGGTTAGGCATACTTTATTGAAAGCTATTGAAGCTTTATTCTCTTTTTTGCGTATAATTCATCAGAACCGTGAAAATTTCAAAAGGTAGACTAAAATCTTTGAAGTCAACCTTGGACAAGCAAACTTCTGCTTGTAGAAATTATTGAAAAACTTTTATGTTTTAAGAAAAATTATGAAAACCGAATAAGCGAAAAATGACATAAATAAGTAAGCAAACAATTAAAAATTAAATCTAGTAAATAATGAAAAAATCTAAAAACCATGAATTTTTATAGATAAGGGAATGAACAAATAATTTCCATGATATTCTTTGGTTCAAATGTTACGTCATGATCTTTCGATTTCTAGGAAAGAAGAAACTAAAATTTGATTTGCTATTTTTCATTTTTCAGGCAAAATAAAATGTCGAATTCGGCTGATAATTAATATTTTTAAATACGTCTTCCCCAAAAGTCTAAGTTTCACTCACGCAAAGTTTGCACATAATCAGATTAGTTAATCATCTGCAAACTAAATTATCAGTTTAACTGAATTTAATCATCTTCAGTTTATCTTAAAGCTATCGTTTTGCTGTTACAGCAGCAATATTACTTCGATGATAAACTCGAATCGAATTAACAATTAAATGAAATGTTGAGAATTTTCAAGTATTCTTGTGGTTTCTCACAATTTTAAATGAAATTGGATGGAAGTTCTACTTTATCTTCTTGCTGCTATTAAATTTCAATTAGCAATATTATTTCCATTTGTAATACAAAGAAGCCATTTTCATCATTTTATAAAGCCAGTCAGACTCAATAATTAATACAAATTAGAATTGCTGAAAGACAACATTTCTTCTTCATTATTTCAATGTTAATGATGTGGGAAAGCATATTGGCATGTTCACCAATATTCCGATTCTTTGCTCATTGTTTCAAGCGACCAAAATCAAGCACTGTTAGTTTTTAAATCTTTATGCAGAAATATTCATATTAAATTTCTATCTGTAGTCTGCTTTTATTTGGTCTATTCGAGAATTCCATTGGTTATATCGAATGAATAGGAATTTCAGCCATAACGTTCATTTTCACCTTTTCCGTCTTGTAGATCTCAAGAAATTACATTCCGAAGAGCTTCTTTTTGTCACTCCGAATATGTTCTGCCTTTTTGCTTAACAGATACTTTTTCTGATAACTTCTTTGGCTGATGATTATCCAAATAATCTCTCCGATCATTGTTTCCAGCGCGTTGTGGAAAATACGATTCCCAATGATCCATTGCCAAGCATATCACATGAGACTTTCATACAGCCAAATGTCTCATCAAAAATTCCTGATGATTCACCTTCCTTTGGTAAAATTCACTACAAGTTGGACTATGATTTTGGAAGCAACAACGTAAGCTTTTCATTACCTTAGAAATTGGTTGCGTTGTAGACCAAATTTCAGAAATTTGTCTCAAGAAGTCTACTAGCATCACTGCACTTTTCTTAATACTAAAATCACTCCGTAGAAAAATTGCCATTGTTCCATTTTACATGTTATTGATATAGGTAAAGTCGTGATTTGTCTTTTGTGACTTACATGACATTTAATCAAACGTTTGCAAGGCATGAAGATGATGGACTCAAATACTCTTCCTTATATTTAAATGAATATTTTTCACTTATAATCTTTTGTTGCAGCTAACAGTGACAATTTTTGAGTGTGGTGATTTACCGGCAATGGATCGGAACGGAATGTCGGATCCGTATGTGAAATTATGTCTGCTACCGGAAGGAAGGCAAAAATTTGAAACAAAAATTAAGCGGAAATGTTTAAATCCTATTTTTAACGAAATGTTCGCCTTTAATGTGAGTATTGTTTTTTCTTTTCTTCAACATAATTCCTTCCTTTAATATTTCTTCCCAAAGATTTTTTTCTTTTTACTAAAAACATTGCCAACGGTTTTGGAAATATTTTAAAATTACTTTAAATCTTATGCCATCGTATTTTCCATCCAACGTTTCGTGTGCAAATATTTTCTTTATAGATAGCATTTACGGAACTTCAATGTAAAACACTTCAGTTGATCGTATATGATTATGATCGACTAAGAAAAGATGGTCGAATTGGTCAACTGTCCATACCTTTGAAGAAAATTGACTTTGGTATTACAGTCGAGCAGTGGTCTCGACTAAACCCGCCTGAACAAGAAGCTAACTCAGTAAGTTTCTAGTTCAAATCTAAAATTCACAGATTTATTTGGTGTAGCACCTTTAAGTCCCCCGGAAAAATATTTCCTTAGAACAATTTAAGCCATAGAAGACATCACTGAAAATTTCACAGCTTAGTTTTGAATGAAAAAATAAGATTATTCTACTATTTTCATGCAGGCAATTTTGAATCGAATTTGAGAATCCCGTTAACTTCAGGAATCAGAACTTGGTGATCTTTGTTTTTCTTTGCGATATAGGCTATCCACAATGATTTTAACTGTAACAATAATGGAGGCTCGAAATCTTAAGAAAATGGATGTTGGAGGTCTGTCAGGTCAGTGAAAAAAAAAAAATATTCCAAAATATTCAAGACACCCGAAGCACAGCCCCATTATTATATTTAACTTCAACTTTTCCATTCTGTTTTAGATCCTTTTGTCAAAATGCATTTATATAATGGACGAAAATTGATATCGAAAAAGAAGACAACACGGAAATACAATACACTGAATCCATATTACAACGAAAGTTTCCAATTCAAAGTGGAACAAAAGTTATTGGAAGTGAGTTTGATTTTAATTTAGTTTAATCATTCAAGTTACAGTAATGGTCTATTACTAGTAATTTCAATTTTCAATTTTTTTTTCTAATTTTTAGCTGAAAGTATTCTTTCATGCAAATTTTTTCAGAAAGTGCATTTGGTTATCAGTGTTTGGGACTATGATAAGATGAGCAAAAATGATTTCATCGGTGAAGTAAAACTTGGCTCCCCATCTCTCAACAATTTCACATTTAGTAATGATAGCCAGAAACAATGGTTTGAAATGATGACTACTACGAGACCCGTTGTTCACTGGCATACTCTGCAACCGAGATCATAATTTTATATCATTATTAAAGGTTCTTATCAGTTGTGGTTTTTTTAGACTGGCATTGGATTGAACAAACGAGCAAATATGCCATAATGGATAAGTATAAATGAGAAAATTAGTACCTAACCATTTCTACTGCTTTACTGTTTACGATCTAGCAAAAACTATTTTGTTCATCCTAAAAAATCTCTTGTACTTTATAAGAATATCTTGAAAATTACTTGAAAGATTTTCTTAATGTACGAATAAATTTGATAATTTTTAGCAAAAAATGAGTCTATATTTATATGAATAAAAATCTGTGATACTTTCGTCATTCACCAGTTTTTTAATATGAGCTTATGCTGTTTACAATAAAGGATGGAATTTTCTTTTGCTCTTCAAAAGGCTTAATTAAATTCAATTTTTTTTTTCACTTACAGCGCATTTAATTTTTATTCTACTTTAACTTTATTTTTATTTTAACAATCATTTCTTAGAGATATTTTCTGGCTAATAGATTTCAACATTTTTTAAAAAAATATGCTTTTCTTTTACATACGTAGTTTCCCTATTTAGCTGATCCTTCATTGCAAGGAAAGTAGTATTTTTGAAATCTTAATGCAATTTGAATGTTTCAAGCAATAAATTAAATCTAATTATCAAAAAAGTGTGGAATTAAGAATGCATCTAAATAGCTAACAATGCATCTTTCGATCACTGAAGAAATATTGTAAGAATTTGAAGCATTTCTTTGCCGAATATTGACATAAATAAAACAATATTTGTTCTCCAGACTTGAATAAATATAATGAATATTGGGATTACTGACTTCTTCCCATGATTAACACCTTTTATCCGAATATTTAAGGTAATCACTTTTCAAATTAAAAATTTTCTGCATGTTTTCTCTCCACTGAATATAAACGAACATGAACAGAACGTGTTTTCATTTGTTAATTTATTTACCGTGGGAATATGAGAGAAAGATTTACTGTTTTCAATTCAGGGAATTTTTTTTAGACGTTGACAATTGACAGTGTTCTTGAAGGTTTATTTTTGAATTATATTTCTCAGAAATGTTATATGCAAATTGAATTTTGAATATTTTCGAGTTTGTAAAAAAAAACAAACAAGAGATCATTTTTCGGAGCGTCTTTTATTGCATTCAATTTTCCAAACTCTGATTTATTGCTATAGACTAAAAAATGAAACCGTTATCAAGTTCATACATCCATTTCGAAAAGAGTTTTACAGTGTTTTCGTTAACTGAAATTTTCACGAAGGATGACAATTCGATGATGTCATTCTTCGAAACAAATTCGTTTCCTTCGATTAATTTCAATGAAAATTTCATAATTTGCCCTATTTGAAAGATACAGGATTCAGATCCTATGAATCTGAAAAGTTTTTTCTGGCGGTCGCTAGTAACCAAATTAAAGTAACCAAATCACTAGTTACCAAATCTATTAAAATAAAAATATTTGTATTTTGTACTTTACTTATAACTTCAAATAATCGTAGAAAGAATATTCTATTAGTGAGTTAGGGAAGTGGAAACCGAATTTGGGACAGGACTGTCTCTGTGCACTATTTTCATTAAATTTTTAATTCTTTCAGTAATTCGTCATACAATGTCTCATTCTTTTTCGCCTCTTTCTCTTCACTATTGTTGTCATAACAACCTTTTCCGGGGAATATTGGAATTATCAATTGTAACGATCGATTTTCAGGTTTGAATGGCATCCTGCATGTGCATGCATGTCATGCAAGTTTCACGCTTTCATCTCAAATTTATTGCAACATTGCTTACATTCCATAGACTGTTGCTAATTTTTATAGCAAATGTTATATTAATATATCTGTCATAAAAGTTTTTGTTTTTGGCGATTAACACAAACAATTGTTATGACATAGATTCTGTTAGCTTAGTCTCTTTCTTAAGCTTTATTGATTGACAGAGAATTGATTTTTCGTTCTATTATAAGGCGATTTTTGGAAAATATTCAATAAAATGATCACTAAGTTATTCTTCCCTTTATCGCTCGTCAGGATCGAATAGAAGAGTGCTGCCTTTCTAGTTCTGCACAAGAGATTCTGTTTCTAACTGATTGGATGATTTTAGCTCTTTATATAGTGAGAGTTCGTTGCAATTATTAGAGAATATTCAAGTAAAGCACGCACATTCGAAGAATCTGTTGGATAGAATCTTTGCTTGCATTTCACTAAGAACTGGAGATTTTAGATGTGCCAAAAACAAATATCGTGCGATTCAAGAATCCTTCTTAAATATTACTGGAAGATTCTGCTTGTACTGTCCTGTGAATGCTCCATTCTTCTGTCATTTTGATTCGATGCCTTTAGGAATTAGACTTTCAGACTTCTTGAGATTGTCCCCAACTTCAAGCATTCTTTGCCTTTGTCTTTTTTTTTTTTTTTTTTTTTTTTTTTTTTTTTTTTTTTTTTTTTTGAAAAGAATCTAAATTGTAGAATATTCTTTTCAGAATACATCTTGATAGTATCTGTTTTCATTAGCGATTCCTGAACAGAAGGAAGATTTATTCTCTCCGTCGATAGATAACTTTCATTTGTCTACAGAGTTATTTAAGAATCAATCATATGATGCCATTTTTTGAATTAACTACGGTGGGGATTTATTCCAGCCGAAAGAGCCAAGATTATGGTAAACTTACTTTTTTTTGCACTAATTCTTCTGAAGTGAAATAAAAACTGACCTTAAATTATATTTCTAATTGAAGATGAATTCTCGTAATAAATTTCCGCATCATCTAAAATTTTCATGCAAAAGTTGAATAATAACAAGTACTTTAATAGCATTATAAAAATGCATTATAATGGCTATTGCAAAAGATTTCATGTGATCTTATAAGTTTTGATATAATAGAGAAAAATAAAAGTGAATAGTTAGGAAAACTCAGGTTCTTACAAAACTTTTGTTGGAACTATAGAAATAGATAATTTACTAAAAAGTGAATTGGATCCATATCGGCTGATATGAATATGGCATCTGTCGACAGTGAGAATTAACTCTGTAAAAAATATTTCATTCACGAAGCAAAGGCAGCGAATGTCTGAAGTTGGAAATAGTCTTAAGTTTGAAAGTCAAATTTCTATAGGCACCGAATCAGAATGACAAAAGAAAAGGAGCATTCATGAAATAATACAGTCAGAATCTTCGAGTAATGTCTGCGAAGAATTCTTGGACCGCACGAGATTAACTTTTCGCGCTTCAAAAAAAATCTTCAGTTCTTGATGAAATGCAAAGATTCTATCTAACAGATTCATTCGAATGCGCACACTTATCGAATCCCATGTCTTGAAATTTCATAATAAGCAATATGGCATGGTCTATCTACCTGCATTTAAACAATCTCAGAAACAATGTGCAGAAATTTAAATTTGATCTTTGATCCCCACTTCTTCCTACTGTGTGTTTGAATGTATAACATGAGTACATATGTGTGATTGGGTAGGATTGTAGTATCCATTCATCAATATTTTTTTCTATTGTAATAACTCGTTCTTGCTCGATCGATTGTGTTTGCCGCCTATTCCGATGTCACCGATGCCTTTTGATATATATCTTCATAGTATCGGAACGTCTTCTGTCACAGTTTGTGATGAAACTATTTGTATGGAATGTAAATATTTCTTTCTTTTTTTTTTATGGAAACGAAGTTTTTCTTTTCGTAGTATGTTTGTTAAGAAAGTTTAAAATTTAAAAAGCATAATCTCGGTAGATTTTGACGGGAAAAAGCTTTTTGACGTAAAGCTATTGAAGCAGCGATATTCTTGTAATTCCTACAATTCTGGTCATAATGATCGATTTTTAGAATTTCTTCTATTTCTGTTAATATGCGAAATTGCCTGGGGCGACAAGAAGTTTTGAAGACAGCAAGAACTATCCTTCGAGCATTACTCGTTATATCGGATATGAAGACTTGTTTTAGTAGAATTAACATCTTCTTTCAGGTTAACATTTGTGATCAACATGTACAAGGCCATCATCTACTTATTACTGCTTACTCAAGGAATCAGTAATGCGCGTAAAGGAGGCGGAGGAGGAGGAAGCCGTGGTTCAAGCGGAGCAAGAACAAATGTCATTTTCCAGATTACTTTTTATTTTATTGGATTTGAAAAATATTTAATGTACTGCAATTGTTCCCTATATTATAAAGCTTAAAACAGCAATCTTTTAATTAATATTTTAGTGAGGTCAATTAAGAGTGATTGATATTCTATCTGTCGCATGATGTTCAAATTCTTTTTTTTCCTTTTTTTTTGTTGTTAGAATGGAGGAATTATTAACATCAGTTAGAAAAATCAGCCTCCTTCAGAATGAAGCAATAATAATTCTCGTTATTGTAATATAATATCTACTAATTTTTGTCTATTTTTAGGCACGATTAGGCAGTCACTCAACTGGAGGTTTTCATTCTCAAACAAATTATCGTCCACAGCAAGGTGGTTATCATCCACAGCAAAATGGTTATCATCCACAACAAGGTGGTTATCATCCACAACCGGGTGGTTATCGACAACCAGGAACTTATCATCCCGCTAGCGGTTATAATAATCAGCAGCCTGGCTATCCCATTTACGATAAATTGAAGTAAGCGTTTAAAAGAAGAACTTTTCTAAAATTTGAGAAAGATCAGGAGAAGCCATTATTTCATAAAATTGGCCGAAGTGATAATTTTCTCAGGATCATTCAACTGACTTTTCAGTACAGTGAAAAGTTTGACGGTTTGAAATGCATGAAAAAATATGTTAATTTCTAAAGCTACATTTTTCTTTTCTTAAACATCAAAACATTAAAATTATCAATAAGGTGAAAAGTTAAATGACTTTAAAATTGGACCGTTTAGGTCGCCTAATACAGGAACATTTAAAAAAGCACTTCTTGGTGGCGCACTTGGAGCTGCCGCAGGTATAGCAACTTTTGAATTAGGAAAGGTAAGTCATCCTTGATCGGAGCACATTATTTTCTAGAATTCGAAAAGTAAACTAGATTCAGCCGTGAAATTTATAATATGGTATTGCAGTGAATTGAATATCAGTTCACATAAATTTTTTAAGAACTAATCTGAATTATATTTTGAAAGTAATATCTTTAATATTTTCATCAGCAATATTTTTTTTTTAATGGATATATAGCAATTTGTATTTATTGTTTACTCTCGTTTCTTCTTGGATTTATTAGACTTGGATTGATTCTCTGATATAACACGTGCGTAAGAGTATCTAAACATTTTCATTGTTTCATTATCATTTTATCATCATTTCATATGCAGCTTTTCTTACGATGAACAAGTTTTACTTAGTTTAAGTTGCTATCGATCTCGATAGTTGCGTAACTTTTTGCTGAATATATTTGAAATTTAAAAAAAAAAAATCTTTTTTTTCTTTTAGGCGATTCTCCGTTCTAATTCGGAACCGTTAAAAGCACCAAATGGTCAGAATTACTATTTTGACGAAAGAAATCATCAATCCAAAAATGGCTATTTTATGTGTTCAATGCCGATCGATGATGTACTGAAAACGTTACAGGTTGATTCGGTTAAAAAATTCAATTCTCGGGCAGGAATGATTGAAGCTTTTGATTCAAAATGTTAAGGGAAGGGAATTAACTCTTTAAATACAAAAATTTGGAAGTGTTAAGATTAGATGAGATGAAAATCCTCCTAACTAGGTCTAGAACAAATTCCTGTATTGCACAAGTGAGATTTGGCATTTAAAATTAGCCAGTTTGCTTTTGTTTTGTTTTTTTATTTTATGTTTTTTCAAGGAAAGTTCAACTTCAACGCCAGCTACTGATGAATCCAGAAACTCAACCGCTATGACGCCAGAGCAGTTTTTTAAAACCGTATGAATTCAATTTTAGACAAAAGATTCAAAAATTTAGAGGGCAGTAGATATTTTGATTCTTAAATTTAAGCAGAGTTATTTAGGTTTCGTTTTTTAAGGTGCAATTCCAAGACGGTTCAAGGCCAAAATCATTAACTTGGAATTGTATGAGTGGTACCGAGGTGTGTTGTGGTACCGAGTGTTGTCCAGCACCAAAGCGTGGTAATGGTAATTCCATTCATCACAGGAGACCGTTATGGATTATTTTCATTAGGTGTGTTGATATTTTAAAATTTGAACAATCTTAGAACCAATTAAATTCAACAGTAAGTTTTATCAGCAGCAAGCTTTATCAATTACTAAAATACTTACAAAATTACGGCGTTTATTACGTAGCAGCTTATCAGTAAAGTAATAAATTTGTTCCCGAAAATCCAGAAAGGTATTACCTAAATTTTCGTCTGAATCAGAAGGGATTTTTAGAATACTAAGAAAAAAGGTTTGCAGATTTTTAGCGCAATATAACTTCTGCTAGTACTCTTGGTACTACCTAGCGTGAGTTTTTAGAAGGATAGATAGATAAATGATGCTATCTGCTAATTCATTTCTATAGCAGCTTGTCAAATTTGTCTGTCAAGTTGAATGTTTGTTAACTGTTGAAATTTTTCAGTGTCTTAATGTTACTGATGCCTTTCTGCTACTGATATGATATTATTATTGTTTTTCCTACTGATTGTGGCCTTTTTCCTTTTGATATTTGCTCTTCATCAAGTGTATACGTAAAAAAGAAGTATATAAAAGCGCCTGCTTTCGCAAGTTATTAAAATATATAAGGTGAACTTCTGAAATTTTCCAATTTTTCTAGGCTTTATAGAAATTTTATAGAATATTCGTAAGATACTATTTATTTCTAAAAATAAACAAAGAGCCTTATCTTTTGCTGATTTTACTATTTTAATAATGACGTTTTAGTTTGCAGATTAGAAAAGAATTTTTCGGTTATCTAAGACAAATGCAATCTCTGCAATTTATGTTTGGTGTTTGGATCTTCAGAACAAAGTGATTATTTGTAACATATGATTATCGCTATATTGGTCAACAACTGTATTACTGAATTCTGCTATAGATGATAGGATTTTGTGCTGCTCTGCTATAGGTGATAAAGTTTTGTACTGACTTGCTGTGAGCTTAGATGCATTGTTCCTGCATTATGTTCTAAATTAACTTGTAATATAGATAAGTTTAAGGTTAAATCTTTAACAATTGTTATAAAGGATTAAATAGCCTGACTTCAACGAAGCAAGTAGGATACTGATCGCCCATGAAGTTGAATATTTTTATATGGCTTAAATATAAGCTTCATCATAACATATTTTAATATACCTCTTAAATCTTAACCTATTGGGTATTACGTATTTTCTTCTTTATTTGATATACCTTTTCTCTTTTCAATTTTTTTCATGTGATGATTGCATATGCAGATAAATTATCCGGATAAATGTAATAAATACATTTATGAAAGATTATCACATAATGAATCTTTGTTTTTTCTTAGCATTGAACGATATCTTCATTCGCCAAATAAAACTTGCTATTGTTAGCTGGCTTTAAAGTCAGAGCTAATTAATCGAAAAGACTGTGAATAATTATAAAATAAGTTTGAAATATCTGAGCATAGATAAAATCGATTTGAAATTCAAGAAAGCATCAGTTTTCAGCGTCTTTGATTAATAGAGTTTATTAAATGCAAATATGAAATAGAATACGCAAGAATTTTTCTGCGAATTTCGAAATATTTTCAAAATTTCCAAATATTCTTTTAGAATTGCAAGAAAATACAAATCATGAAAAGTTGCCATCCTTTGTTTATCAACACATTAATGTTTCCATAGTCGAATGCTGCTAATCACACTTACTTATTTCATGTTTGAAGATTTTTCTAGTGCATATCAAAAAAAAAAATTTTTTTTAAACTATTTCTTCAACAATATAAATTTTATATAACACTGTTGCTTAGTTTCTCTATTTCTGAATTGAAGTATGAGATTCTGAATTTTTGCTCTATCAATCTTCACTTGAGATTAATTTGTTTACCGCAACGGAAAGTTGCTCTACTGCAGTCTTTTCCCTGAATATGTAAATTCGTAAAGATGCTCTCTTTGATTAAATCATCATAGAATGAAAATGACTGAAGCAACGAGCAGAAAGAAGAAACAGAAGTCGGTCAGAAAACTACACTAAGCAGGGATAGAAGCGTTAAATATTTGAGAGGCAGTCTAATGAAAATCGAGGTTAGCAAGCATTGATGACAACAAGAAGCCTAAGCCGCCTCATAGTCTCGAGTTCATCGTTCTCCACTCGTCTTCCCTGCAATCATCACTTGTTTTGCTCTTTTTTCCGATTCTTGCTTTTTTCATTGTTTATTATTGATCCAATGTTGTTACCAATTAACCTGTAAGCCTTTTCATACACTAATTTATGCAATAAAGAATAACATGAAAATTGATTACTGGGAGAATCCGTTGTGATACATAATTGCCTGAAGGAAGAGGAATGAGAGGAAAAGGATTAATGTTATCGGACGGGATGAGTCATTGCAAAAAGAGGAATGTTTTTGGGGGGAAGAAACGGGCAGGAGTGCACTTACAATCGAACAAACGTTCTTCCAGGTTCTTGCTTCCTGTTGCGCAAAGAATGTTTCTGACGGTGGTAAGTAGTGCACTCACATTAGACTGTAACTTCAATGTAGCACAGAATGTGTTATTACGGGTGGACCGGGAATGATGAACACTGGTTGTCAACAAGTATCTTTTATCACCGGTTTAACTAATGGGTGAATGTGCGCCGGAACATGGATTCAACTTGATTTTGCCTGTATCTTGAACTTGCTAATTTGAAGATTAGAGATAATTAGTCGACTGAGAAGAATTTTTCACAATATATAGTTTATCTATTTGTTTGGAGTGAAGTAATATAAACAATTAGGAGATATATTTCAACATTGCCTTATATGTTAGAATAGTGCGAAGGAATGTTCAAGTTGGACAGACTTGAGAAAGCATTTGTCGGAAAAATCCGAAAGATGCAATTATTATAAACAAGGAGCTGGTTAAAAAAAGGTCAAAAAGGGTGAAGATAGTTTCAAAGGGATCAACAAGCCAATAAACGTGTTTCCCGCCAAAACACTCGGATTCATAGATAAACAAAGTTGACCAATCATAAGGCGACACACTGTAGATTAGTAAGAGAAACTGCGAAAGGACTGAAAAGGTCCGGATTTTGGAGCACAAGTTCTTACAAGGCGCAATTCAAGTTCGACACAGATCAACACAGATTATTCAGCATTCTTTTATTCTTTTCTGCGAGTAACAATGGAAAGAATAATCCAGTGAATAGTTTGGATATTCTCTAATAATTGTTTGTACCGTACAGGAAGAATCGAAGAATCACTCTTCCGTCAGTCAATAAAACTTTTGTCAGAAAGATCCATCTCTGTCACAATGTAAAAAGCTTTTCCGACAACACTAACTGCAATGTGCTGCATCCAAAAGATATCATAATGAATGTTATATTTTCAGGTCAAAGCGATATGAACGAAATATGAATATACAACGCTTCTTGTGTCTGCAGCTTTCCTTATTATTATTATTACTATTATTGCCAATAGAAGAATGTGAATCAAGACGAGGTGGTATATTTGGCGGTCGTGGTTCATCGGGTAGCCGATCCGGTGGTTTATTTGGTCATAAAAGTGGAAGTGGATCATTTGGCAGTTCATCAGGATCCCGAGCTAAGGGAGGTGTTTTTGGCTCTGCGAAAAGTGCATCTGGTCATCCAAGTGGTTATCCACATGATAGGTGGGGGACGCATGGAGGTGGCGGCATTGGCAGAACAGGTACTGATCGATGGGGCAGCTCACGTGGCACTTCTTGGGGACGACAACGTGGTAGCGGCTTGTAAGTTTCATTTTTAACATTGTTCTTAGTGACTCGATCTTTTTGTTTTTATATCTGATATTTTTGCCATATTAGAAATATTTCTGTTATATGCCACCCCTTTTTTGATATCAGAATGAATTATTCTTTGATAAAGTGAGCTTTATAAAATATAATAGAATCTTTGATAAAACAAATTTTATGCTTTGATAAAATAAACTTTAATAGAAAAAATTTATTTCTTTTCAGAAGTTTAAATACCAATGAACTACTAAAATTTGATATTTGTAGCCTTTCTGATTTAGCATGTAGACTTCTTCCAAGATTTTTTAAAAGTAAAATTGGAATTATTTCACAGTTTTTCTTTAGATTTACGAAATCAAACATTGGTTCTTTCATCGCTGGTGCTGCAGCTGGTTACCTCACTTATCAGGCTGGCAAAGCATTGATACGAAGCGCTTATGCCCCAATGATGTTTGTTTTTCATATTAAAATCTTTTTGTCATTTTTCTCATCATAAACTTCAATCTTTAATAAGTTGACATTTCCCTATTCGTTTGAGAATTATTGATATCTGTTTGAAAACATGGTGCAGTAATGTTATTTGATTAATTCGAAATGTGCCATTTCAGGTGGAATAATCGCCCATATTATTGGGGTTCCAACTACTATCGTGGTGGCTACGGTACTCACATGTGTCGGATGCCTATAGAAGGAGATGATCCACAACTGGGTAATGTGTACTTCCAGGATGGCAGAAGGCCAAAAGAATTGGTCTGGAGCTGTAATTACGATGAATATTGCTGTGGCTATGATTGCTGTTGGCATGGTGCTGCATTTTCTTATTGGAATCGTAAGTTCAGCGATATCCTTCTAGTTGCTGTCACTGTTTTGCATTTCATTTAAAGTTTCAAGATCATTAGAATTTACATATTACTCCTGCAATTAAGGAAGTTATATGTCAGCCTTATTATACGATTACCTATGTTATAATGTTAGAATGCGGCGCATTTGATTGGTCATAATTCAAAAACCAAATTAAGATCAAGTACCTTAGCTTTGATATTAGAGGGGAGAAGTTTATTGATTGCCAGAGTTTCATTTTTCAATCGCTTTTAAGTATGGGAAATCTTTGGAAGCAAGAAGGAAATAATATAATTTGTTTTCTATTAAGTTCACTTCCAAAAATTTCTGCATGAAATAAGTTTGAAACAAAAGAGCTTCAGAACCTCCCAAAATACGCAGATACAGTAAAAAGGTAAGAGTGACGAAGACTACAGGTGATTTAGGAATTTTTTTAAAAAAAATGGGGTTTACAATCATTTTTTATTTGCATTTACTAATTTTTGCAAATTCAAGCTTTATTTAATTGAGAAAATTAAATTTGATATTTCTTCCTTATCTCCAACCAATGTTATTATGATGTTTCATACGTGTTGCAATGTCAAAATTCTGTGAATCTAAGAATTCAATTCCTTTCTTGATTAGAAATCATTCATTTTGATATTCAGCGAGAACATTTAAAATTTCCATATGCCTTGCTTCCCTTATGGTTGAAATTTTCATCTTTGGAGACATTACTACTTGCACTTGAATACAGTCTCTAACTGCAATATGATGTGTTTGTGAAAATGTAAATGTTGAGTTTCAGAGAATCGCACTAGGTGATCTGAAATGAGATGTTTTATTCGTATATAAGTAGGTGTTTTCAAATTGTATTCTGAAAGCGTATATCATATGAATTTTTTATTGGAGAGAGCTCATAAATTTAGCGAATTTTGATCCGATGTAAATTAAAATTTTGTAATGAAGCACTATGGGATTGCATTCTTGACAGTTTGTAATCTCGTAAATCCAAAATTTGAAATATGAGGAGGCATTGAAACAGCACAGTTAAATAAAATCTTATTTTTCGAAAAATTTGTTCGAAATTTTAATTGCTGAAATTGGGCAAAACTTTTATTCTAAAGAAAGAAAACGATTTTTTAAGTGCTGTGCAGTTATTTCTGATATAATTACTTTTTCCCATTTCTGATTTCTTTTTTGAAATGAATTTTAAAAAGTGAATAAATGACAACTTTCGTTTCATAAATTGCACTTTAATTCCACAAAATTTCAAATTTACTGGGCTGTGTTGAATCTTGCATTGAATTCTATACAAAATCCTTTAAAAATGATCTTTAAGCACTTTCTAATAACTAGGATGAGAATCCTATGTTTTCTATTTATTTATGTCAAAACTTGATAACTGTGTTTGATAAGTAGGACTGTATTCAGCTTGTTTTTGAGCGCTACTATCACCAATTTCTCCATTTCACTACCAAAAACCTAATCTAAATTGCCTATTTTTCAGATTAAATAACTTTCCCACAAGCGTTAATCTCAAATTTTCCTCAACTTGGAGTTATAATACACACAGTTCGGAATTAGAAATCTAGTCGTCACTCTTTTTCCGAAACTGAAAACTGTTTTACTGCTCTGCGAATGACTATATAAGAGTACTAGAATTTCATATATCTAAAATTTGAAAGTTTATCAGCGATTTGATTGTAATAATAATTATTTATAACAAGATCGTTTGCCTATACTATTTGGTCTTGCTACTTCTTATTAATCTGTGCAGTTACCTGACATATGTCCAGATATTCTGAAATATATACTTTATCAAGCTAAGGAACTTTTTATACAAAACTGATAAATTCCATCACTGCAATATTTAATAATTCTCCCAGGTACAACCAATGGCTATTGGAGATTTATCAACTATAACATCATCTTTTTTCCATTTCGAGATTAAATGGAGTTTAATTCCCAAAAAAACTGTCTAATTCAGCATCTTACACTAACTCTAATGATAATTTCTTTTCTTCAAATAAATTTTTGACTCTCCGAATGATTTTATGTTAGAACAATGATACGTCTGATTGAAGTTCATCTATACAAATAAAAATGTAAATGTTCTTTGTTCAACATTTCAAGTTTTTCCCAATTGATTTGGAAATTTGATGCAACTTTGCACTCGAATAGGCGCATATTTAAGGACTTTCGGAGATTTAGAATTGTGAGCAAACGATATATATATATATA